>CM017566.1:50724639-50829639 GCA_007844125.1 Sinonovacula constricta
CACAATCCGGTCCTGGATTAAAAAAGTATAGATATGAAATTACAAGAAATATTGCATCTTTTTATCCAGTTCGTCAGTTATCTATTCTGTGAACAAATGTGTCAATGAAGATATATATATATATATATAATCTATAATTGTTATATTGTGTTTATTTTTTATGAACAGAACAGGTTCAAAGCGACCAGGACATAATTTAACATGCACTGTATGTGTATATGATTAGCACTTTTTTAATATTCCGCCACTGTCAAGCAAAATATTGTACATTTTATTATTTACACTACTTAATCATTTAAAATACTGCATAAGTTTCAAGTCAATGATTATAATTGTTTGGTTTCTGCAAGAAGTATACACGTGATATGTATTCGAAAAACGCTGTTTAAATGTATCTAGTTAGATTGAGTTTTCTTTAATTAATTAAGCTTGAATAACGCTGTTTGCTTTGCTTAACCTTACTACAATCAATTTGGTTGTCGACTATACACAAATGAAATACTCTTTTCTTGAATTTCTCCAAAAAGGATTTTAGCAAAAATAATGAAATATGTTCAATTGTCGAGGAACAAATGCAATGCGTTTTCCTCAGTTTTTGATGAAAGTTTTGGTGTAAACTGAACAGAAGCGATATTTATCTGTGAAAAAAAAAATTCTTCTAAATGGGATCCGTATGCTGATTAACCATTAAAATGTGATACAAATGATTGTCATAGGAATTGTAAATTGTTGTTTAAACTAGTAGATGTTTGAGTTGATCGAAAAGACTATAATAAAATCTGTACTTATGTATAGAATATATAACCTATGTCTGATAGAGATATCAATATATATCTTGTGTTTGCTTTGTTTTTGTTTTCTTCTTTAAGTAGCTACACTCTGTACATATAATAAACTATTTAATGTATGCTTTTGGACATTCTGTCAGTAAAATCCCACAACCTCTTAACCAGAAAAAGTATCAGTTTGCTTTAACTAACCCTAGCAATATTTTCCAAACACTAAATGCTGCTAGGTGTAAAGACAGTATTGTAAATATTAATTTAAATAAAATAAAGTCATGTCTTACTGATATAAATGACACAACACACTGCTAAGTTTAAAACACGCATTATAATATATATGCAGGAGATAATTTAAATATATCGAAAATTGTCAGCTCCTGCGTTAATGAGAGCGACGCGTTACTGAGAGCGAGATTTGGAGGGTCGGAGGTTACAACCACCGACAGTAATGTTTTAAATAGCTTATTATTTAAGGATTCCAAAATGTATAGGTATTTTACATTACTTTAAGCGTACTATCAATGTCAACAGAATTGTTAAATGACGCAATATCGCTTTTGACGTCTCGCTGTGTCAAGTTGTGGAGGAGGTCGCGTAAAACGTTCGTTCTAGTGATAGCTTCTTGAATATTGAAGTAATTCCTTTTATTAATTATTGAAAGGATTAACATTTGAACTACACATAAATTCAAAGTAGTAGTTACTCCTTTCTGTGCATGCCAATGCTGCTGGATTCTATCGATAAGTTATTTCTAAAAAAAATGTTGAAGAAGTTATTTACGAAAGTTTAATTGAAAGAGAACAATAATCAAATGTCAATTTACAATTGAGGTAAACGTGTGGCGAGTATTAGTATAGATGTCTGATATAAAAAGTACTTACAAACATTTTCACTTGTGATTTTTGTATAACAACTCTGGTCAACTATATAGGTTCGTGGTTTGTTTTTAGCTCACCTGAGCACAACGTGCTCAAGTGGAGCTTTTGTGATACCGCTTCGTCCGGCGTTCGTCGTCCGTCGTCAACATTTTAGCTTTTGAACACACTAGAGGCCACAGTTTTTATCCAACCTTCATCAAACTTGGTCAGAATGTTTGTCTGCATGAATCATGAATGAGTTTATTTTTGGGTCGTCAGGGGTCAAAGAGTAGGTCAAATTTTAGGAAAAAAATTGTAAACAAACTAGAGACCACATTTATAGTCAAATCTTAAATAAACTTGGACAGAATGTTTGCCTGCATGGAATCCTGGAGGAGTTCGTAACTGGATCCCCTGGGTTCAAACATTAGGTCACTAGGTCAAATCTTAGAAAAAGCTTGTGAACACACTAGAGGCCACATTTGTATTCCAAACTTCATCAACTTTGGTCAGAATATATGTCTGCCTTAAATCTTAGAAGAATTCATTATTGGGTCACGTGGGGTCAAAATGTAGTTCACTAGGTCAAATCTTAGAAAAAGCTGTGAACACACTAGAGACCACATTTATATTCCAAACCTCATCAAACTTTGTCAGAATGTTTGTCTGCTTGAAATCTTGGAAGAATTCATTATTGGGTCACTTTGGGTCAAACAGTAGGAAACAAAGTCAAATCTTATAAAAAGCTTGTTAACACACTAGAGGCCCAATTTATGGCACAATCTGCAGCAAACTTGACCAGAATGTTTGCCTGCAATTAATCTTGGATGAGTTCATAACTGGGTCACGTGGGGTCAATAAATATGTCGGTAGGTCAAATCTTAAAAAAGCCTGTGAACATACTAGAGGCCCCATCTATGGCCAAATCTTCACCAACCTTGATCAGAATGTTTGCCTGCAGGAAATTTTGGTATATCTCATAACTGGATCACGTAGGGTCAATAATTAGGTCAGTATGTCAAATCTTAGAAAAGCTTGTGAACACACTAGGAACCACATTTATAGCCCAATCTTCACAAACCATGATCAGAATGTTTGTCTGCATGAAATCTTGGATCAGTTCATTTTTGGGTCACGTGGGGTCAAAAAGTAGGTCACTATGTCAAATATAAGCAAAATTTTGAACACACGGGAGGCCGTATTTATGGCCCAATCTTCGCCAAACTGGATAAGAATGTTTGCCTTCTTGAAATGTTGGAGGAGTTCTTAACTGTCAGGTGGGCTCAAAAAGTAGGTCACTAGGTTAAATCTTAGAAAAAGGTTGTGATCACACTAAAGGCTACACTCATAGCCTTATCTTGATCAGATTGTTTGTCTGTATCAAATCTTGGATAGGTATATTATCGGGGCACGTGGGGTCACAAAGCAGGTCACTAGGTCACATTTTAGAAAAACCTTGTAAAAACACTTAAGAGGCCACATTTATGGTCCAATCTTCACCAAACTTGGCAAGCATGTTTGACAGTATGAAATCTTGCATATGTTTTGAAGTAAGTCATGTGGATTCAGTAGGTAATTTGGTAAAATTCTAGAAAATGTTATCAACCCAGTGGCCACACTAATGGCCCAATCTTCACAAAAAATCTCTAAAGTATATAAGTCTTAATAACTTAATGCCAGATTTGAGCCCACTAAAAGCCTGTGTCATCAGGTGAGCGATTATGGTCCATCATGGTCCTCTTGTTTGTTTTTTTCTGCCGCGTCGCGAACGTTGACGCACATACGATGCACGAACAATATTATGTAGGCAATACGCCATGGCAGCATGGTATAGGTCACGATAACGTCACTGGCAGCAATGTATAGGGTTGATAGCGTCAGGGTAGCAATGTATTTTGCATGACAACGTCATGGCATCAATGTGTAGGGCATAACATCGTCATGGCAGCAATGTCTAGCGCAGGATAATGTCATGGTAGCAATGTTTAAGGCATAAAAAGTAATGGCAACAATGTATAGGGCATAATAACGACATGGCATTTAGGTATATGGGATGATAACGCCATGGCAGCAATGTATAGTGCGTGAAAACGTCATGGCAGCAATACATAGGGCTTGATATCTTAAGGCAGCAATGCATAGGGCGTGATAACGTCATTGCAGCGATGATAGTATAGGGCATGATAACGTCATGTCAGCACTGTATAGAGCATGATAAGGTCATGGCAACAATGATAGGGCATAATAACGTCATAACAGCAATGTATAGGGCAAAATAACGTCATGGCAGCAATGAATAGGGCAGGATAACGTCATGACAGCAATGTATAAGGCATAATAACGTTATGGCACCAATGTATAGGACATAATATCTCCATGGCAGAAATTTATAGGGCATAATATCTGCATGGCAGCAATGTATAGTGCATTATATCTACATGGCAGCAATGTATAGGGCATAATATCGCCCTCGCAGCAATGTATAGTTCATAATTACTCCAAGGCAGCACTGTATAGTGCATAATATCTCCATGGCACAATATATAGGGTGTAATATCTCCATGGCAGTAATGTATAGGGCTTAATAACTCCACGGCAACAATGTCTAGTGCCTAATATCTCCATGGCAGTAATGTATAGGGTATACTATCTTCATGGCAGCAATGTATAGGCCATATATCCATGGCAGCAATGTAGAGTGCATAATATCTCCATGGCAGCAATGTATAGGGCATAATATCTCTATGGCATCAAGGTAAAGTGCATAATATCTGCATGGCAGCAATGTATGGTGCATAATATCTCCATGACAGCAATGTATAGGGCATAATATATAAATGGCAGTAATGCATATGACATAATATCTGAATGGCAGCAATGTATAGTGCATAATATCTCCATGCCAGCAATGTATAGGGCATAGTATCTCCATGGCAGCAATGTAAAGTGCATAATATCTGCATGGCAGCAATGTATAGGGCATAATATCTCAATGACAGCAATGTATAGGGCATAATATCTCCATAGCAGCAATGTATAGGGCATAATATCTCCATGGCATCAATGTATAGGGCATAATATCTCCATGGCAGCAATGTATAGTGCATAATTTCTCCATGGCAGCAATGTATAGGGCATGATATCTCCATGGCAGCAATGTATAGTTCATAAATCTGCATGGCAGCTATGTATAGTGCATAATATCTCCATGGCAGCAATGTATAGGGCATAATATCTCCATGGCAGCAATGTATAGTGCATAATATCTCCATGGCAGCAATGTATAGGGCATAATATCTCCATGGCAGCAATGTATAGGGCATAATATCTCCATGGCAGCAATGTATGGTGCATAATATCTGCATGACAGCAATGTATAGTGCATAATATATCCATGGCATCAATGTATAGGGCATAATATCCCCATGACAGCAATGTCTAGGGCCTAATATCTACATGGCAGTATTGTATAGGGCTTAATAGCTCCACGGCAGCAATGTCTAGGGCCTAATATCTCAATGGCAGCAATGTATAGTGCATAATATCTGCATGGCAGCAATGTATAATGCATAATTTCTCCATGGCAGCACTATATAGTGCATATTTTCTCCATGGCTCAATGCATAGGGTGTAATATCTCCATGGCAGTAGTGTTTAGTGTATAATATCTCCATAGCAGTAATGAATAGGAGATAATATCTCCATGGCAGTAATGTATTGGGCATAATAACAACATGGACGTAATGTTTACTGCATACTAGCGTCATGACAGCAATATATAGGGCATAATAATTCCATGTAATTACTTTCATGTACTTTATGTAAGAAAATTAATATTCTTAATGTTAATTTTAATTCCTTTGTTTTTATCATTTTGCTCAAGCACCATTGCTCCTTATTATCTGAATAACAAGATATGAATTTCAACAATTAAACTAGCGGAAAAATCCTAAGGGAGGTAAAATAATGAATATATGTAATATTTCAAAAGATGGAGTAACATCACCTTTATAAACGTAAAGAGGGAACAGATTGATCTTCAACAAGTAGCATCCATTTGTTTTTCTTAAAGGTGTAGTGCGGCTGAGTTGAATTACATAAAACATCGATACTGTTTATACAGGTCTACGATTAAAATAACAAGTACAGTTTTACATATCGTTTATATTTTGCTAATAAATATACACATTGTATATTGTACTGACTAACAGTCATAGTAAACAGTTTAAATAGGATTGTGAATGTTTTTATTATTCGTACTGGTATGTGTATGTGTGTGTGTGTGTGTGTGTGTGTGTGTGTGAGAGAGAGAGAGAGAGTGTGCGCGTGCTATAGACTTCTTAATATTTGTGTGTATGTGTGTTTGTGGTATAAATTAGTTAAATACTTTGCTATCGTCTGGAGTAGTTTAACCTATAAACCGTAATATGTTGTTCTGTTTGTTTCTTAACAATTAAGTAAAATACTCGCACCGTGTTTTGGTCCTTTATATCCTTTATATAATAACATACTGCTACATACTTCACTTCACTATAAAAATCGTTATTTTCCTATGCGTAAATACATATAACACCATATAATTGGGGTGGGGGCGGGGTGACGGGTCGTGAAGGTAAATAATCAATAAAAAATTGGAAAATAGGGTACTCATACATCGATCGAGAGAGAGAGAGAGAGTGAGTTAGACAGACAGACTGGCAGACAGACAGAGAAAGAAAACCAGAGACAGAGACATACAGAGAGACATAGACAGAGAGACATGCAGACAGAGAGAATGAGGAGGTAGGGAGAAAGAGAGGGAGGAGAGAGAGAGAGAAGGAGAGAGGGAGAGATAGACATAGGGAGGAAGGAAGGAGAGACAGACAGACATACGGGAAGGGAGGGAGATAGAGGTAGGGAGAGAGAGAGAGTGAGAAAGAGAGGGAGGGAGGGGGTTGAGCGAGAAAGAGAGAGAGAGGGGGAAGAGAGACAGAGAGAGAGGGGGAGGGAGGGAGCGAGGGAGGAAAGAAGGGAGGGAGGGCGGATTATAGGGAGGGAGAGAGAGAGGAGAGAGGGAAAGATAGAGACAGAGAGAGGGCGAGAGAGATATAGCACGTTATAGGTAAGGAGGGATAGAGACACACAGACATATAGACAGACAGACAGACAGAGAGCGAGAGAAAGAGAAGTGAGAGAGGTAGATAGAGAGAGAGTTTCACATATTGCCTCTTCACTTCATTATAAAAATCGTTATTTTCCTATGCGTAAATACATATAACACCATATAATTGGGACGGGGGCGGGTGACGGGTCGTGAAAGTAAATAATCAATAAAAAATCGGAATATAGGGTACTCATACATCGAGAGAGAGAGAGAGAGGCAGACAGACAGACAGAGAAACAGAGACAGAGACATACAGAGAGACGTAGACAGAGAGACATACTGACAGAGAGAATGAGGAAAGGAAGGAAGAGAGGGAGAAGAGAGAGAGAGGGAGAGATAGACATAGGGAGGGAGGAAGGGGAGAGACAGACAAACAGACAGACGGGAAGGGAGGGAGGGAGATATAGAGGTAGGGAGAGAGAGAGGAGAGTGAGAAAAAGAGGGAGGGAGGGGGTTAAAAGAAAGAGATAGGGGAGAGAGGGAGAGAGAGGGGGAGGGAGTTGGCAAGGAAGGGAAGGAGGGAGGGAAGGAGGGAGGAAGGGAAGGATTATAGGGGGAGAGAGAGAGAGAGAGGGAGGAGAGAGAGATAGACACAGAGAGGGAGAGAGAGATATAGTACGTTATATGTAAGGAGGGAGAGAGATACACACACAACTACAGTGGAGCAGTAAAACTCAGGATAAATGTCTCGGTAGAACCACGGGTGTACTGCAGCCAAAATGGAATTCCAAGTTTATGGTAATAATTATTTCGTCTTGTCAAATAGAGAACAAAAACACAGTAGATCTTTCTTATAGCCTCAAAGAATGGTCTGAAGACTATATTCTATACTATATTGACATATTTTGTAAAAAAAACCAGTATAAAAACAAGTATGTGACAAAAATTATACTCTAAATCTGACACACGTTTTGTTAGTGAAGTTTCTTTTTTACAGCTGTCAATATAGCCATCTTGGTTTTCATTGCCATCCCACTTATTTTTTGGCACATAATTGTTTTCATCCCGCATGGCATGGGTTTGCATTTCATTGAGTGACAACTTCATTTGGGTAGATCTTTTAGCTGTGATGGATTGGTGGTTTTACCCAGACATAAATCCGTGTCATCTCCCACCAGCAGTAGCTAAAAGTTGCCGGTATGAACATAATTAATAATAACTTGTCTTAACATGTGAAAAAATGATTATTAAACAACAAGAAGTTATATTGTTTCACTTAGACGGGATATTTTTTTTTACACTGTTTGTTTGATAGAAAACCCTTCAGGAAGTGCGAGATTGGAGCGCTCCACAAACCAGGTTTAAGCACCCCAGTCGGTCCTTTTGCCGACTGATCGTTCCAAAGCGGCAACTGATGTTTTTTTCTTGTTGTGTGTTATGTCTCGTCTCTGTGTTTTTGTCACATTTACGTTGACCCTGTTTGCATTTGTCTAGGTAGGTTGGATTTAAATATCTGTGAACATTTTGATAGGACCTTTTCTTATTTACCTATAACAACAATTGCACTTATTTTATTCAAATGTGGATTTACCCTTTAGAAGAACAATAGGTCCTGTTATTATTACTTTACTCGTTAACTCAATGAACCAAAATGTAAAGTGTTGTTTTTTTCTTTGCAGACTCCAAGGACACGGAAGTTACTTGTACAATGATGGTGGGTGGTATATCAACATAAAGAAAACAGCAGCTTGTTTCTATATTCTATACTGGTGACTGCTGAAGGTAAAATGAAGAGAAGAAAGCAGTTTGATGTGGATAAAAAAAGTCGCAACAACACATAAACTGGTTCATGTAATACAATCGGAGTTCAAGGATAACCTGAATGTGTACTAATAACTTGCGTAATCCAATCGACAATGATGTCACACACATAATTTTACTATTAAAAATAAATCAATCATTTTTTTTTAATAATAATATAAAACAGTAACAAGAATACTTTGTATTATTTATTTTTGAATAAGCACAACCTAAAACATGATAATAATATTAAAATAGAAATTCATAAGCCTGCAATCAGCCCCCCTGATCTTCACTTACTTGCGACGTTCTTCAAAAAAACACAAATATATTTAAATTCTAACAGGTCTTCTAAGAAAAAACTGCATCTAATCAGTTCCATGTCTAAGTTTTGCATCAGACAAATAAAAACACATATATGTGAAAATATTCCGTAAACTATCGATATTTCCCGTTGAAATTCGCTTGAAATTATACATGTTGTTTATACTGTCGATTTGTGTAAAAGATTATTGCTTGGTTGGAGATAGTTATTTGGCGTGTTGGTAACATGAATGTTTAAGTTGTGGCTTTTATTATTAGTTATTGGCATACAACATTAAGTTTAAGGTTTAGTTCGACCGAACTCATTGTCCGATACAACCTTTAAGTATTTGTTATAAACACAGAGAAGCATCAAAGGTTTGGGTATGAAATGTCACCAAAATTTGGAACACATCATCTATTTCATGCACGCTTTACAACATAGAGCATATTTCACTGTTTACAGATATTTTTGTCTATGTTTCACGTAGATTGATAAAAAAATAACAATGTTGTTGTTGTTGTTGTTGTTGTTGTGTTACATCGCACCGTTATGGTAATATTGACAACATCTAGCTAACTATTGGAGGAGGAAGACCACCAGACTTGAGTCTGGGTAGAAACACTGACGCACCGCACGTTAGCCGGAAAGTCTCTCCACGTGATATGTGATTTGTTGATTATTTGACAATATGTGATCTTCGGCTAAATTAATAACATACCAAACTAAAACACTACAGGTCCATGCACATTCGTTTTTACATCACGTTGGCTGAACATGTAACGAAATCCTTAATACAGGCATCCATTCCAGTAGACGTAGTTAAATATAAAGAATCCAAGAAAATTAAGAATACGTTATTTTTTGTTGATTCTATCTTTCCGACTCAAACCAATTATATCTGCTTGTACATTATCTTACATCTTATCTGATGTCTTCTGAGGGTACGAGTGATAACTTTGCTTTGCAAGCACGTCAAATGGTCGATACATTGACACAACGGTAAAACATACATCCCAGATTTTCAGGCGAGTGATTTCATGTTGCATAGTGGCTTCAATTTTGGTATCTGGTGGCAGGCTCTGAAAAATTGGAACGATAAAATATTACAACTTCAAATGATAGCAGATTTGATACAGGAAAACTATATCAATAAAATGAACTATGGCAAGTGAAAATGATAGGTGTATCTAAGTTTAGAAATATTTTCTTTCTCTTTTTAATGGTTGGCATGATATTTATCTAAAAGTACGATTGAATGTACACACTTTTCTAAGATGAAGACAGATTTATTCTTTCTATTCTCTTTTTGGGAGAGTGTGGGGCTGGAGATAAGGCCACGATAACACTAATATACAATCAAATTTGTGCTAGCGGTCACCATGTTGTTATTTGGGTTTTGTAAGCGGTCAGATAAAAGGAAATGTTCTCTTTCTGTCGTCTGACAAGCTGCCATGTGTTTTCTGCGGCCATTGGTCAGCTTGGTTTAGCAACGTCTAATGAGCGTCCAATGAGCGTGTGTCAATCGTCAGTTGCGGTCACAGAATGAATGTGTGACCGTAAATCCACTGCTCCCCACCCACTTGTTCTCATTATTACATTTAAATAGCCCAATTGCCTAGTGCCAATGATTCTTATTTATCTTCCATCTGGTAGTCGAAGCAACATAAGTCTTTCAGCCGATATCTTTTAGTAGGTGGTAACGGGTAGCAGAAGTGCTAATTTATGAGAGATTTATGCACAGATTGACCCCAATAAACTTACATGACTACATGTTTGCAGTATACAAAATACAAAGCAACTTGCTGTCTTCATAAAATACTGAAATCGGTCATGATGCTGATAGTGATAAGTCACAAGATACGAATGCCGTTCAAATAAGTAGCAAATACATACAAGTACAAAGTCCGAAAGTTCAATTGTTTGGGTAAGATAAAAGAAGAAATGCCTGACATTTAAAGAAATGTGTTGACTAAGTTTATATGTCTGATTTAAAAAGATACGAAAGCGAATACAATCTCATGATTTTGTGTGTGAATCCAAACTGAAGATGTAGAAATATTGCTTGGTCCAACTTAAATTAAAAATATCCCCAATTTGTCATGCACAATGGATCCAGTATTCAAAGCTTCTCTGCAGATCACGTGGTATACATTTGTTTGACACATAATCCGTTCCTTTCAGAATTAGATGCACTTTGAAGTCCCCATGAGGCCTTTGTATAATGTCACGTATCTGATTCATGAATTAAACCTCTCGTCAAGAATCATACATGAGAATTTGGTCTCTTTTTATTTTGAATATTAGTTTTCTTTTTTCCCCCTGAGACATCTTTAATAAAGATAATTGACCCATTCTAGTTGGCATCAAAACCGCTTTAGTTTTAATTGTAAGCAGTCTTAAACATTTGCCAACTAGCCATAACCCAGAGTCATCTGTAAACTTTCGCACGACTATACCTTTAGAATCAAGGTGATAAGTGGAGAGAATAGCGGCGGAAATAAGATTGAGTCTAGGCGAGACCCTATGTGTAGATGTTTTATGAGTTCCAAACCTAATTGTACTTGTATCTTCCAAAAAAGTCCCTAAATGTATGACCTGTGCTTAAGTACTGTTTTCTAAATATAACTTCTGCATTAAAGGCCAAGTCAAAAGCGGTCTTCTCAAGAAAAAAAGCTGCAATACTCCGTTTCTATTTATAACACAGATAACTTTACGGTGTAATCGCTCGAGCAAATTGAATATGCTCCAGCTTTATTGAAAGCTAGATTGGAAAGGACTTGTTATTTTATTTTATGTTAAACAGTGTTCTAAACGGGTCTTAAACATCCCCTCAAGCAATATCCCTGCATGGGATGTAAGACCAATTGGATCGTTTGCTGTTTCTTATAAAGGAGGTGACAACATAATCTCCCTCCACGTGTCTGGGTAATCTCCCTTTAGCCATACAACATTATCAAGTCTATCTTACGTTCCAAAGTGTTTCTTTCTCTGGCATGTGTTTCAACATAGTGTATGATATCAAGCCTTTTCCTGTGGTTGAATTTAGTTCTAATCCAAGTTATTATTTAAAGTTCTAAAATAGATAAGTTTGCATTGACTGGGTTTCCCCTGAGATTTCTAATAGACTATTTTGCTATGATTCAAATTTGACGTGAATTTCTAATAGGTAAATAAAAAAAGGTCCTATCAAAATTTTCACAGATATTTAAATTTTATCTACCTGCAGATCAAGGCAGACAAGGTAAATGTAAATGTGACAAAAAACACAGAGACGAGACATAACACACAAAAAGAAAAACCATCAGTTACCGCCTTGGAACGGTCAGTCGGCAAAATGGCCAACTGGGGTGCTTAAACCTGGTTTGTGGAGCGCTCCAACCTCGCACTTCCTGACGGTTTTTCTATCAAACAAACAGTGTAAATAAAAGTATCCCGTCAAAGTGACACAACTAACAATAAGCACCTGCATCGGGAGTTAAAACAGATATAATGAACATATGTACAGTATTTACAGTAGATAAAAGCCTCGGCAACCAAAAAATTCCAAATGAGAGAGTAGTTTAAAATAAAATAAAGCAGTACAAGCGCTGATATATTATAAGAACTATATAACGACGTCATAAATGTCATGACGTCATATGCCAAAAGTGTCAAAAGTGAAATGTAAACAATATGGAAGAAACAATAGAATTTTAGAAAATCAACAAAATAAAACGTAGTATTGTTTAGAGTTAATCGTTTAAAAAAACATATTATAAACGCCGAGGATTTATCCGCAGTTGACTTATTATATATGATAAAGATTAAAAAACTCCCGATGTTATACCTACTGTGCAATCTCACGTAAAGGGTATGGAGACTGCTCAAGTTGTCCCACCTATATAGGGCACGACTGGAGAGATGAAGAGACAAGAAATCCAACAGTGACTGTCCAATTATGGCTTTAAGTCACTGTTTTCATATAGTCTCAACGACCTGTCCGGTCATCGTGTAATTTAAAAGCAATGCAAGTTCTTGACTGTAAAAGGGTCAATTGCAAGCAATGCAGTACATCGAAGTATTCCCGGGTTGTAACCGTCTGCAATACATTTTCTGATAAGTTTTGTAAAGTGGTCAGAAAAGTTATTGAGACCCTTGATCTTCTTTAACTTGTATAAAACATTTCCATAAAATGCAGGATGGCTTATGCCTTTCTGCATTAAGTGTTTTCATACTGCTATTATACTTAGAAGCAATAAAATCATTGCGGTGAAAGAATTTTGAAAACGCGGTTTTCGTCCAAATCTAAATCACTAGAAAAATCCTGGTAGAGGGAGACAAATACGTTGGCATACTCCCCAACGTTGGCGATTGACAGCGGATGTATTAATGTTGGTCAAGAAGGGTAAATGGCTAAATGAATTTCCTCGGATTCTGTGTATGTTTTTGCACAAAAAGTATTGCTTTTACATTGAAAGTACTGCAGAATTACTTCCTCTGTTCTTTTCTTCTGTTATTACTGTTTCAGTTCGTTTATCCTTTTGCCATGAATATATTATCATCGTATTCGGGACATGTTCTTTAAAAATTATTCAGTGTTTTCCACACCTTATCAACATTCTCGCAAGTGTTTTTTTTTTTCAATGCGGGACAACTCCTTTGTATAATTGTTCTTGCTAGGTGGAATTGCCTCCCCTGATATGGACAGTATCTTATTTGTGAGTAGCCGATAGTACATATCAATGATTTCGAAGCATACGTAATCAGAATTTATCCATCCAAATAATCTGCCCAAAACTTCCAAACCCGCTTTTTAATTTTGTTTTCCGTCTACTTTTATTTCTTGGCCTAAAAGGTAGCCAATATGGACAGATGTTAAGATTGGGATGTGATTTGAGAACATACTTTGCAAGTACTCCCTAGTCAGATATGGCTGCAGGTTTAGGACTTATAATAATATTAATTGAAGTCATAGTCTGGCCTACTCTAGTAGAACTGTCGTCATTAAGTAGGACTTGAGTAAATTTTCAAACCATTACCAAGTTATGACCCTTTGACTGTCTTTTTGGACGAACCCCAAACTGAAAGATTTGCTTTGAATTTGCCAGTTATAAAATAGTCCCTTTACTTAAGATGCAAAAAGGAGCTTCATTTTTCTGTCACTTCAATAGTACATCAGCTAGAATAAACGTGGGTCAAGGTGAATGAGGTGAAAAATAACAGATTGGTTTTCACATTAATCGTTACTTTGAAACAATGAGCCAGACATTAATACTCTTTTGAATTATTAATCATTTTCAAATCAGTTCTTTAATAAGTTAAAAGACACGTACATTGTGATGCTATATGCAACATTCATACTAAAAATTCATGATCACTACGTTTTTCCCCACATTAATTTAAAAATAATAATATTAAGATACAAAACATACTTACTTCAAGGAGCCAAACGTAACAGCGTGTCAATATGGTCGTAAAAAGCAGTACTTGTTTCATAGTGCACCTGCTTAACGCTTTGTCTGGCAAAGAACAAAGTGGAACGTGAGAGGCAAATCAAATCTGCTTATTCGGTTCCTGAAAAAAAAGACGTTAAAATAGACATGGCCCTGCAACGGTGCATGAAACACATATTAATTGAAAACTATTTTTATTGTGAAAAAATAGTACAATTTAATCGAATACCGTATCCGCTTAAATTCACAAAGACTATACGACTTTCTAACATAGTCCTCATCATATATATGCGCCATCTTGCTGTGATTGCTGAATGTTTATTTATGGATTTATCCAAAATTATTCATTCTAAAGAATCGTCTAGCATCAAAGATTAAATCTTTTATAATAAATGCATAGAAGGGGTTTTTCTGTATGTTCGTGTTCATCCTATCGATGAGAGCCGGTTCGAAATGAACTTATTTTCTAAAAAGAACATTCTAGATTTAGCAGCAAGGTCAAGGAAATGACAGTTTCAGAAACGAAAATCGATGTATATGGCAAACCTATTGAATTATTGTTCAAACAGTCGATAAACTTGAAGATCAAGTCTTTTCATTAAAAATTGATTTTTAAGCAGCACTGACGTTCCGAAACTATTTTAAAAAACGCGACAATATTGACTTTATTCGCCAGCCCATAACACCGGAATATTTCTTTTTGATCCAGGGGTCTATGTAAATAGATTTTTTCACAAGTCATACCTGTCAAAGTGAATTGTATGACTCTATTCAACGAAAGATTCCTTGATAAAATCATCTGTATGAATAGAAACCCGCGAAAGGACAGTGATATTTCATAAGAGATAACAGGAACATAGAATGTCCTTGTGCAGAAACAAGATGGCGTGCTCAAACATAAGTGAGATTTTACACGCTGTTGCCTTGCACTGACACAATGAGATATCAACATGTAAATACTTAATAATGACTATTAAGACTTGCAATCATTGTATAAGGCCTGATCTAAACAGCTTCATATAAAAAACGGCTAACAACTAGGTACTGTAGTTGTCATGGTCTGCCATATCGAATGTACCTTTTGTGATCAGTACATACATACAGGTAAATATAATTACGTTAACACGTTAGGACTATTTGTTGGATATAATAGTTTTTGTAACTGTGGCAACTTCTTAGTGTATAATTCACTCATGGGTCCTTAAGTAGAAATTTGAGGTCAATAGTTCGTTCTTCAGATTTTTGTTAAAAATAACCCTTGACATAATACCGTTTGAAAGTGGGTATAATGCAGCATAATATTGATCCTCTGAACAGCATAACCTCTTTAGAGACAATGCTGTTTCTCCTAGCATGACTTGTAAATTGGTATATTCAAAAACAATGTCCGTTTTGTAGCGTTTAAAGTACAACAATTAGTTGGCAATTTACCTTCCTCCAGCCTTCCCATATTCTAAAGCCGACATGTCTAATTAATAAAAAATCAGAACTATTTATAAACTTTTCAATTCTCAAGTCCTTATTCAATATTCCTCTGTAACTTTGTAAGAATAAACCCAGATATAATGTTTTCTATCCTAAAACAATTGACTTAATGGGAACTTTAAATCATATAATTTTAAGTAA
Source organism: Sinonovacula constricta (assembly GCA_007844125.1). Taxonomy (NCBI): domain Eukaryota; kingdom Metazoa; phylum Mollusca; class Bivalvia; order Cardiida; family Solecurtidae; genus Sinonovacula; species Sinonovacula constricta. The sequence continues at coordinate 50,740,530 of CM017566.1, forward strand.
TACCTTCACGCCAATTGCTGGTATTAAAGACGATAAGAGGGCGGCCTGTTATACTATACCTTTGCAATTACTTCAGCGCTTTGATATACTTATACAAAACTCTCCCATAACATTTAAAGAGAGGCATCTAGCCAATCCATATTGTCATATTCGGGGTTAGTGCTATAATCAAAAGATAATCACTAAGTTTGTGCTTTCTGTTGATTATTTCTTGTTTACCTCAATCTATAATTCAGTACTGTATGACGCACTGAACAGCCATTATATTGGTGTTTTCTGTTTATTGTTTTGTGTATCGCAGTTGATAATTGAGTATTGTATTACACGCTCTTGTATGTCTTCTGGCCATCCAATGTCTGCATAGAAAATGGAAATTGTGTTTAACTTTAATAATACTAAAACCGCACAAAATAAAAACAGGTAGTTTCTGTTAAGATGATGACACACAATTAAGATGAAGTAATGATATCATAGTATTTTGCTTTATTTTGGCTAGCATGGTAAGAAAGTTATTGCATGTTATATCTATCAATTCTAAGATCCTATTAGTATTGAATCATATATTAAAACTTGAACTTGAAAACGTTGCTCAATACTTTCAGACATGCAATCAAGAGTCATTTTCAATAAACAAAGTTCAGCGGACAGAAGTTCAACGAACACCGCCAGCGTAGCTGAATATTTTGTTCCATATTCTGTGATTAAATTTGTACTGTGATTAAATTTGTACGCGAATTGAAGAAATTGTTATAAAATGTCAAAATGGAATCATAACTAAAATGCAGAAAAAAAGAGATATTGTTTGTTTGTTTTATTGGTTTTATCGTCCCACCAACAGTATTTCAGTTATCTGGAGACGTTGTACACTTTAAGCAGATATAGTGCTGCCATCACTGTGTATAGCATGCCGTGAACACCTGGCATGATACCACACCCATACACATTATCCTGACACCGGGCCAACCAGTCGTGGAACTACCCTTATACTTGCTTGAGCGTTAGCAAGGGAGCTATACCACTACCATTTTTAACGACTTTGGTATGTCGCGGCCCGGGATCGAACCCGGGGCCTCCCGAGAGATATTGTAAATAATTAAACATGTTAAAATAGTAATTAGAATATGTATCCGTTAGAAAAAACTGATGTTTTATTTACATTATTAGTTTATAATAAAAAATAAATTGTCACGGCCTCGACTAACTCAAAATTGCGTTTTAATGAGCACATTGCACAGCCACTCTAACCACTCGGCCATGTCTCCTGATGTTATTAGTGGTAAACATTTGCTGGTTTGAAGTTTTTTCTTCATCCACAAATATTGTCGAAAGTTAAGGTAACCTCTCCGAACAATTAGAAATCATTACATAAAGTAAGCAGATTCAGTTTATTCATTACGTGCAACAAGTGTTAATATTTTTGTTTCATACCAACCGGTCACAGGATCTTTAAAGCATACCACGTGGAAAAGACTGGACATGAATACACAAAATTACATTATTATTTCAATAGGGATCTTTTGTGTCTACGGTAAATATTATGCCTTTTCAAAATGAAGAAAGCCAATGACGATTTTAGTAGACAGCGGAGTTAGATGTCCATTGAGCTTTTGTATGCACTCAACACTGTCAATAAAGACTTTTGATTGTTAGAACATTGAATTACCGTCCCATACTCACAAAGCCACAAATTTACCTTCTTAAAGTTCTTTTCACCAGACTGGTTAACGTAAGTTATGAGTTGTCGTGTTAAATCATATCTCTCCAATACAATGATATGTAGACTTGTCTTTGCATGATTTCTGTGCTATATAACAGCGATGAATTTAATATGAATGGAATGTTACTTATTTAGGATAAGTGTTTATCTTTTCATATAAGAATAATAATATTGCAAGCCTGTATCCGTTAAAATTCTTGGTACGTTTTCCTTGTCTTTTGTCATGTACTATACACGCGCAAATAAAGTTAATTGCTTGTAATAATTAGACAACCACGTGACCACTTATTGTTTATCTCATTTATATCATCAGCTAGGACGTCCATGTCAGTTTATAGTTGAAATCCCAATTGTTGTTATTAATAGATCTGAAAAGATATAACATTTTAAGTGTTGATTAACGAGTTTTATTGCCACCAAGTTGAGATATTGTTTAAAAGGGTCAAAGCCTAGACTAAAGTATGATGTTTTTCTACGAAAAGTTTGTTCACATACCTAAACAGAGGTCAGATATTGTTGCATATATTAGATATAGTTGTAGTCCTGATAACCAATATCGTTTTCCTCTCTGCAAGAGAAATTTCAGCCAAGAAAATGTAAATTTAACGGAACTAGTATATTTTCAAACACAGTTTGAAATAAAACAATTTGCTAAATAAAAGTTTTAATAAATCATTTATTTTTTCGGCAACTTAAAATCCTTGTACACACAAATTGTTTATCATTAACGCATTATCGAGGTCCAAAATAGTGTACCTTGCTTGAAAGTTCTCAAATCTTGGATCAAAACACCATTGGGACTATCAACCCCATAAAATAGGACCCCCGTTTCTGCTCTTGTTGTAAGATATGCGTCAGCAGAATTTCATTGAGAATTTCACATTCTTTACCGGAGATAAACAATTAGTAGACCATAATATAAAATTAAAACATTCAACCATTATTGAGGTTTCTTTATGGATGAGATATCAGGATAACGAGTTATACTTGTGCCAGGAAGTATGTTGTTCTTGTTTTCGATCCCTATCGTAATGTTTAAAAAATCATATATATAACCTTGATAGACGAGCCACTTGACCTTGAGAAGTAATTCTTAATGTGTTATAAACACAATGCACACGTTGTCACTGGATTTTATTTACTTTTGAAAGGCTGTTTAAATAAGTGTACAGTGAATGTTCGTAAGGTAAAACTAAAACAAATGTCCCTAATAAATACCTTTAGTTAAGCGCTTTAAAAAGAAGGTATTTGCATTTTTTTGAACTGAGCTGGTCGTACAGAACTGAAAATATACTGCATTAGCAGATCTGAGAAAGATAACCATGGCATCAATTTCATATTTTATCATGTACATACAATGCTTCCTTGAGACCAAACAACGTATTATTAAATAAATTGTGGACTCTTTTGCAGATATTTTATTGAGATTGAGGTTTGTCAAAATATGTCCCAGGCTCCGCAAAATAGGGTCCCTTACCTGTGTGCAAATTTCAGTCCCATTTCATAATAAAGGCGAAACGATTCAGCGGGTGAAAACTATTTAGGAAGTCAATATATCAGTGTTCTCCTGCCTTAGCTCATGCTTCATTGTTAGCTACTTGTGTTTGTGATTGGGTATAAATATGTGTAATGGAAATATACTACAATCTTATGCGAAATAGTTACTCATATTGACCAGTTTTACCGACCGTACTTATATTATTCCAATTTAATGCAATGTCGTTAATACGGTGGTATTTCGATACATCTAAATTTATTGAATACAATTGGATCCAAGGAGAAATCTGGATGATCACACACAGTCAAGTTATAACATTTCACTGCGAATAAGAAATGTTCGTTTTACTGCCAGGTTCTTTTTAAAATCAACAGTTAAAGTACATTTTCATGCCAGATCCTTGTATGAATGCAGCCTATACAGACTTGTGAAATAGCTCCGAAATCAATGTTAACCATGATTGCCTTTCAAATTGAACAAAGACACTTTAAGAGTAGTTTAAATAGGCTGTGAAGCAGACGGTATGTAATTCGCTTAGATGGCTGCATTGGTAGATATATCAAACTGAGCTGTGATTTAAAGAAATGCCTTCAACATACCACTACTATTGATTCACCGAAAAGAACAAAGTCTTTATCGACAAACAATGCCGATCTTCTTGCGAAATAGACATCCTTAAGTAACGCTTATATTTCATAACACTAAAATCGATCGATGGCCATTTCGCAACGTTTGTGTCACACTTCTTCGTCTTTATACACAATTGTTAAACCCATCCAAACGCTGACACAATTTTTCATTTAAAACAATAACTGCCATTAAAAAGCCACGTGGCAATGCTACTATATTTTTTCGATTATGTCGCAGCCGCCCTGGACTGAACAAGGGGACACCTGTTCCTGATGCCGCCGTATATACTAACGAGCAAGTCAATATTGTTTAGCAGTTGTTGTGTTCTGTAATAGAACAATGTTACTTTGTCCCTTTTCTAACAAACTTCAACCTAACGGAGTTCATTCTTGATTTATGAAAATAATTGTTTGTCGTTTTCTTAATTACGTAGTGTATACGTTCAATATTGTCAATCCAACTGACTGTATTTAAAACTTCTTAATTGTTACTGAGTAACATACATCGCAATAACAAAAGCGCTGTGAATTCAGGGATAGGTTGATTTACTTAAATTAATCAGAACAAATGCAAATAGCAACGATTTAAAGTGCCCTTACTGGCTATTATCGGAAGATAAAAACTAACACGTTTTTATATGTGCTATCTCGTCTCTCTGTTTTTCTTTTTTTTAATGCTGTGTCTGCCTTTGTCTAGAGATAGTAAAATATATGTGTTGATGTTTATGGGACCTTTTCCTATTTTCCTTTTAAAACGATATGTTCGTTCGGTTTGGTACCACGAGCCTTTACACAAAACAAAGCTGCATATATGCTTACAAATAGATAACTTACGTGAATAACTGTTTCTATGGGTTTCTTATGGATTTAAAATTGAACATAACCATCGTCGCAATTGTAAGATTTGGTTGGCCGATGTCTTTATATAGAATCATCACTGTATGACCTCATCTCTAATACAGTTGGCTACCGTCGTCATCATAATACAATGGCAGCGACCATTAGTTCGTGTCTGTAGCAAATTGAAAAAAACAACAAAAACAAACAAACAAACACAAAACACACGAGGTATTACATAACAACTAACACCATAACTGGTATATATAGTCTGTAGTTTATATTTTAAATATAATTTATTATAAATGATTATTACATATGATTTTTTTATTCTTTAATTTCTTACACGGTTAAAGGGAACCGCATTGTTGATATATGTGGCGTTGTCATCCATTCTAGTTCATATTTAAAGTGTTAGGTGAATCGGCGACCAAATAAGCAATACATGACTTAAATTCATGTAAACAAGATGAGGTTAAGGGGAGCTTCATTTTGACGTGTCACGTGATATTTTCTCTATGTCCACTTCGTTTGTGACGTCCATAATATCGCTAGACTCAAAACCCTTCGACTCCTTCGGCTTCTTATGTTCAATCGTTATATGTACCGTTAGAAAAGGGTGTTCTTGCACACTTGTACCACGCCTCACCGATAGTAGTATTACCTGTGTATATCAAGAAATGGTTTATTATTAATTCCATAAAAACGTGCATTTAGTGGACAAAGTGTAATGTATGTGTTGTTTATGTTCTATCGGTATATATGGGGGTATGTGCTGGAAGTTCGTAGACTATTATGAAACATACAAATGTATTAGGCTTTGGTAATAAACAGTTGCATATTGATAGTTTCTGATTTTCTTCAACTGCTTGTCACTAAATGGAGCAATATCGTTTAAAATGCTTAATGTTACACTGTGTCTCAATGTACCACTCTAGAGACTATATCGAGTAGTCAAAGGCAATCTAATCTATACTTAGTGTAAACAAATGTTTACCGAATCCAGATGTTCATTTATAGTCACATGACCGTTAGACGCGTCATTAAGCCATTGTAAAAATAGCAGCAATGATTCCCCTATGTATTTTGCAAACAATCGAATAAACTCCAGTGGGGGATGTAAACATTATAGTCACAAGTTGTGTTATCAGCAACGAATATATATGTCCACTGATATAGTCCACGATCTAAGACCTTTAACTCAGTCGGTAAATCATTTGCCTTAGATTTGTAAAATAATATACCAGAAATCTCTTATCCTATATTTGTAAAGTTCATTTAAATACGTTCTGTTCCTCAACATTAAGTAAACTGCGTCAACATCTATGCCGACGTTAACAATAAGAATATATGACAAAGTCCTATGAGCATTGCAACATATACCAAACTCCGAAAAGGCACAGAACAAAGGTCATTTAACGAGAAGAGCAAACCCAACAGTTCCGCCTTGGAACGGTCAGTCGGCAATATGGTCCGACTGGGGTGCTTAAATCGGTTTTTCAGAGCTCTAACCTCTTGTAATTGCAGATGAAGCAGTCAATAAGAAACAATAAAGGAGCAGAGAGTCTAGTTCAAATCAGAGTTACGGTTCATTGCTTTCTAACATTCATGTGATAAATGGACAGTGTAGTAGTTGTTCTCAGAATTGTCATCTTCTTGTTCCCAACGGCGCCTTGGATGTCTTACTTCCGTGCTGTTTCTGGTACCTTTTGTAAGAAAATGTTGAAAGCCTGAATGCTTACTTTTAAATAGTGAACAATCACAATAAATGACACAAACATAGATGATGTGAACTCTTTCATTCTTTAAGTGATCTGATTCAATACAAGTATGTTTGAGTTTGATTTATTGTTTATCGTTATTACATTCCTTTCAAATACATTTGTTTGTATTGTGTATAGATAAGTGAATATATTATGATTTTCAGATAATGAAATTTTAAAACAAGTTATCTTATATGGTGTAGCATTAAAAACGCGATTGTCACAGCCAGTTAAATGTGCAAATTCAAACTTTTTTATATTTTATTTTTTAAATAATAACGAATAGAAATCAACCGTCCGAGGAAAATGTTCAGTATTTATCGCAATTTCTCGGTTCATGTTGATATCCTTGTGGAAGCAGTGCCAAAGAAAGCAAAAAAATGTGTCAATATAGATCGGCATCTAATGATATTCTTACTTTCAAACTGCTCAATAGGAATCGTAGTAAGGTAGCTTTAACAGAGATTATTTACGGAAGTGGTAACTGAATGTCCTCCTATATTAATGCAATGTTTTCTAGAGAAACTGTAGATCCTCATACGTTAACGGCAATGGTCTCGGGGAAACTGTATATCCGCCTGCGTTTAGTGCAATGTTCTCTAGATAGAATGTATATCTTCCTACGTTAAAGGCAATATTCTCTCGATAAACTGTATATCTTCCTCTGTTAAAGGCAATGGTCCCTGCAGAAATTATATATCCTCTTACGCTAAAACAAATACTCTCTAGATAAACTGTATATCTTCCTACGTTAAAAGTAATGTTCTCTAAATAAACTGTATATCATCCTACATTAAAGGCAATGTTCTTCCGACACACTGTATATCCTCCTACGTTAAAAGCAATCCTCTCTAGATAAACTTTATATTCTCTTAGGTTAAAGGCAATGATCTCAGGATAAACTGTACATCCTCCAACCTTGAAGGCAATGTTCGCCAGATAGACTGTACATCCTCTTACGTTTAAGTCAATGATCTCTAGATAAACAGTACATCATCCTACGTACAAATTATTATAATTATTATTATTATTGTTATTATAGTCATCATTGTTATTTTGTTGTTGTTGTATTAACTATAATTAATTAAGGGTCATTTCCTTTAATGTAGACATATCAGTGTTATTACCTTGTGCTTTGGTGTATCTATGCGACAAGATCCACGTCAGTGCATACGTGTCTCTTTGAGTGAAGAGTTGTTGCAAGAGACTTTAGAAGGAGCGTTATGTGTATTTAGCCGTTGTCTGCTACAGTGTTAAGGCCCATAAGTATCAAAGAGGAATAGTGTTCGAGTTTACGTGTATAATACTATGGTTGGACTTATACTGGTATAATACTAGTGTTGGACTTGGATACACAGTTGTACGGATCTTGTGGTAACTTTGTAGCGGCTTACATAATAATCATGTTCTGTTTATCGATTTATCATGCAACTGTATTTACAATTTAAGAAAAAGGTAACCTCTAGTCAAGAACACTTAAGAACATTAAAACAAACGGACATAATGAGATCTTAATACGGGGTCATGTGATGTAAGTTGCCTAATTTGTTGTTAAAAGAAAATTGTAAGAACGCGGAGTATTACTGTTAAGACTGCCAGATACATCCTGCTTTGGGAAACACAATGAATTTGACATAATTTATGTCTTGCCAGGAAACACAGTAACTTGAACGACGTTACTGAGCTTGTATTTGAAATACATTGATGCGGAAAATCGCATAAACAACAGTATGTTCAAATTATTACATAACTATTTTACTTAACCTAATGTCAACACGGAAATTTTCATTCTGACATTTTGAAATTTTTACAGAAGCACACACAGACTAAACATTACTAGGCGGATATTTCACGATTTAATAAACTAATAGGGCGTTAATTTAACTGAAGTGAATTAATCAATATAATTGTACAATGCAGCTTTGTGACACCCTGCATGTTTTCAATGCTTTGAAAAATTATCTTTCGACAGTCTTGCTTTAACATTACTCTAATGCTATGGCGATGTTCTCTAGATAAACTATAAAGGCAATGCTCTTTCCATAAACTATATATCCTGATACTTTAATGGCAATATTCTCTCCATAAACTGTATATCCTCCTACGTTACAGGCAATGCTCTCTAGATAAACTGTTTATTCTCTTAGGTTAAAGGCAATGTTCTCTAGATAAACTATATATCCTCTTACGTTAAAGGCAATGTTCTCTCGACAAATCGTATGTGATTTTATGTTACAGGCAATGTTCTGTAATAAATAAACTGTACATTCTCCTACTTTGAAGGTTATCTCTAGATAAAGTATATTATTATTATTATTATTATTATTATTATTATTATTATTATTATTATTATTATTATTATTATTATTATTATTATTATTATTATTGACCTTATTAGTTATAATTAATTAAGGGTCATTTCCTTAAACCGCAGACAGATCAGTGTATGTTTTGGTTATCTATGCAACGAGATGCGCGTCAGTGCATACGTGGCTCCTTGAATAAAGAGTTGTAGCGAGAGCCTTTATACCTTGTATCTGCTAGAAGGAGCGTTATGTGTATATTTTGTCGTTGATTGCTACAGCGATAAGGCCCATAAGTATCAGAGAGAAATAGTGTTTGAACTTATGTGTATAATACTATGGTTGGACTTATATTGGTATAATAATAGTGTTGGAGTTGGATACATAATCATACGGATCTTGTGGTAACTTTTTAGCGTACATAATACGCATATTCTGTTTATCAATATATCAAGCAATTGTACACTTATATCTAGTCAAGAAAACTTAAGATTAAAACAAACGGACATAATGTGGTGATCTCGAGAGAGCTTGCTACGTAATGATTTGATGTCAGTTGTCTAATTTGTGCTTAAAAGAAAATAGTAAGAAAGCGGAGTATTACTGTAACGACTGCCAGACACGTCTGTTCACGTCCTACTTTGGGACAAATAAAGAACAGACTCAATTTATGTTTTGCCAGACAGTTTGAACCTTCATTCCAGTTATGAAATATATCCTAGAGGTGGTATCCGACAGTTTGCCTATGCCAAATATATGTAACAATATCTAAACTCTGTTTGGGATATTTGTGTGTAATTTCTGCAGAAAGATCATTCTTAAGTCTAAGCTTAGACGATTTTCAACATTATCTCAAATTTGTGGAAGTAAAACTCCTTATCCAACATCTTCAATGTTCATTCGCTTAAAATCTATTAACAAGAACGATTGGAACTCCTGCTTAATATAGACATCGACGACAGAGCGGATTAGGCGAATAAGCTTAAACATCAGTGGTCACGTGGTTTTCTTATTTTAAAGATTGTTAACCATGCAGCGTGGCTCAGATAGGAAATACATTTTAGTAATGGCGGTTGTGGCGTTATGGTCAACCTTTCAGACAGATGTATGACATCAATAATCATCATTTTTGCGAGATATGTTCAGGTAACAATAGTTTGCCAACATGTTTTATGTAAATATTTTTATCCAAACTGTTGGACGCCACCTCGATAAGAATTTTACTTTTTATTGAAATGGTTAATAATGAGACAAAACTGAAATGACACATTTTTCTATTACTATTCATTTTGGAAAAGCATATTATATAACCTTTGTTTTAGTTATATTTAAAATAAACACACTCACAAAACACTATCGTCCGAGATACCACACTCACAAAACACTTTTGTCCGAGACACCACACTCACAAAACACTTTTGTCCGAGATACCACACTCAAAAAACACTTTTGTCCGAGATACCACACTCACACAACATTTTGTCCGAGATACCACACTCAAAAATAACTATTATCCGAGATACTACACACAAAGAAACGCTATTGTCCGAAATACCGCACTCACAAAGCACTTTTGTCCGAGATACCACACTCACAAAATGCTATTGTCCGAGATACTACACACAAAGAAACGCTAGTGTCCGAGATACCACACACACAAAACGCTATTGTCCGAGATACCACACCCACAAAACACTTTTGTCCGAGATACCACACTCACAAAACACTTTTGTTCCAGATACCACACTCACAAAACATTTTGTCCGAGATACCACACTCAAAAATAACTATTATCCGAGATACTACACACAAACAAACGTTTTTGTCCGAAATACCACACTCACAAAACACTTTTGACCGGGATACCACACTCACAAAATACTCTTGTCCGAGATACTACACACAAAGAAACGCTATTGTCCGAGATACCACACACACAAAACGCTATTGTCCGAGATACCACACTCACAAAACACTTTTGTCCGAGATACCACACTCACAAAACACTTTTGTCCGAGATACCACACTCACAAAACACTTTTGTTCGAGATACCACACTCACAAAACACTTTTGTCAGAGATACCACACTCAAAAATAACTATTATCCGAGATACTACACACAAAGAAACGCTATTGTCCGAGATACCACACACACAAAACGCTTTTGTCCGATGTTTCGAAACGTCCACTTACAATTCAAAAGAATTCACACACGTTTATCGGTAAGAAATATTATAGAATACCTAAAAGACAACCGATGATAAATAAAGGTTATCTTAAAATGAAACAAACGGGCATAAATAAATCGTCTCTATGCGTAAGTGACACGATCATCAAAGCGATTTCTTTAATCACTATGTGTGTTAACAAGTTTTTGGACCAGTAATTCATATACAAGATGTTCCAGTGCACAGAGGCGCCTGGTTCTTTCCCCGTTTGCCGAAAACAAACAAACTCTGTCCTAGTTGATTAAACATCACAAACACACAACCAACTTAAGTCCATCTTAAAGCATTCCAACTATGCACTTACTTTGCCAAACCATTTGATGTAAACAATTTGAATAATTTATTTAACCATTATTGTGATAAGATTAAGTTATTGTGTTTCCTACTGCACAAGGGACAAGCTTGGTGCATTGTGATTATTGGCTAGTAAGCAACACATACCTATTGTTCTTGCAGCACAGACTTCAGTGTACATACCTTTAGAAACCTTGTGTCAGACAGTCAATATGGCGACAGCTATCGCTCCAGAGAAGTGCTCAGAGCAATATAAAGATGCCAAATGTTCCATTTGCGCAAAGGACAACAAAGAGGAGATTGCAGATCATTACTGCTATGACTGCAGTAAACATATGTGTACATCTTGCTTAGGATATCATAATAAATTTTACGAAAATCACAACGTAGTACAAGGACTTGGAGATAGCAAAGATGTGCTAACTGAGAAATGTGGGAAACATGCTGAAGAGTTAATAACGTTGTACTGTCGCCAGCACGAGGAACTGATGTGTGGGAAATGTCGCCACTTGGATCACAGGTCAGTTGTCTGCTTTAAAAGGTGATATCTAAGAGTTTGTCCATATCTAATACATGAAGCAATTTTTAACCCCTGTTCTGGCAAATGTGTGCCTAGTTGTGGCATAAACTTATACTTAAGTTTAAGTAAAGGCTGTTACAACATTGTTATATAGTACAAATCATGAAATATATTGCTGTCCTTGTCAAGGTAGGGCGGTGAATTCTATCCGCTGTATTTACTGGTGGTATTTACTGTTATTTACCGGCCTGGAAGATACTCCCCAAATACTGGCAAATGTAACCTTTGGAATAAGAGAAGTAAAGATTACAGCTGTTCTTGGTTGGGTGTAGATTCATTAATAAGGGTAAACAAATGGCCCGAAAGTAACAAAACCTAGAAATAATATTTGGCTGGTATTGTAACGTACAATCGGAAATCCATTAAAATACAAAATACATGAAATAGACAAAATACCTAATAATTATTCAATACAATTGACAATCACTTATTACAGTAAACATAAATGTTGAAACATACAAGCCCAGATTATTAATCTTGTAAAAGAATCAACATAAACCTATATGGAATTATCGATAATGATGTTTCCAGTGTGGGATTCAATGCAAGAATGAATGGAGATGGGAAGGGTAGAAAGAGAGGAAGGAAATCTGTAGTTAGTAAAAACAAATCACACACCAGACAAACCTGTCTAAAACAGTCTCATTCACCAACCATGACGCTTTAACAGAACGCCACAGGGAAGACCGATGTACGCGGACAACATGAAACATGCGGACAAAATACGATACAATGACACACAGACATACCCTTGTTACACGAACAGTACCCAGATGAAATTTTTGCCTTAAAATACTGCAGAAATCTTAATTTAGTTAACTTTAAATAAAGTATAATCATAATGGTAATTAAATTACTCAGATATTTTAAATTCCATATAAGATAAACACTATAAGCACATAAAGTAAAATTAAATTTAAAGAACTATTTTTTTAACTAAGAACCTAAAAATACTTGTGAGAAATTAATGCTAATCCACCTGTGCACCTGGCCATTGACACTTAACAAGTAATGCCATATGGTCTAGACATTAAAACAACAAGTTTCACACAAGGGGTTGTAATAGCCAGGGGCAACAAAGGTAACAGTAAATGTCATACATAACCGTGACAGCTTGTCTTGATGCAAGTAAATGGATGTGTATTGGGTATGGCATGAATTCAATCGATAAATTTTTGTCAGTTCATAATTATTTATTTTAAATTATATTCATGAATAAAGTGATAACAGTGTTAAAGTTCAGTATGAATATAAAGGAAATTGATAGATAAACTTGAATTTATCTATATGAATGTTGATAATATGAAATGTTGTAATAATTCCAGTCTGGTCAATTCAATCGATCAGTATTTGCAAGTATTTACCAGGAAATACAGTCGACATGGAAAATACTCGTATTAACCGGCATTTTGCAGACTCTGGTCCTTATCCATTCTGTCCATATCAATACATAAAAATGATGGCGATTTCAGCTAAAACTAGATATCGATCTCAGAGCTGATTAGCAGGATAATCATAAAATATGATCTTAAAAGTTAGTTGTCACGGGGTTTTTTAGTTTAAAATAGCACACTGTGCATTATGGTTGGGACAAGAAATTTATTTGTGTAATAACAATGGAGCATTGCACATATCTTTTAACATGGCTGTAAAGCACCAATAAGTAGCATTGTGCTTAATCTTTTCAGGTTTCTAGAATTTATTTCAATAAATTATTTGGTACTTGAGAGAAAAGAAATGGTGCAAACTGTTGAATACCACCTTAAACAAAATGTAATTATTTTAAGAATAAGCTCAAGGTTCAGTCACAGATCATAGTTCACTTTTAAACGCTGAAGTAAAATACTTAATTGTAAAATCTTATTTACACCACATTAGCAGTGGCAGCCAAGAATTGTTTTTGTTTTTGGGGGTGGGGGGACTTGGGGTGGGAACCTAATTGAACGAGTATCAGGGGTGCTAGCCGTGCTAGACGGGTATGGGCAAATGTTCCCCCCAGAAAACTAGATTGCAGCAGAAACCATTTCTTGCATTACATAATCTAGTAGAAACGTTTTCTATGTAATAATTATATGTTTGTATTTTCAACAGAAGGCATTATCAATAATCATATTATTTCATGGGAAGACTGAGGGGAGAGGTCAAATTGAGTGAGAACCATAAGTACGAGTAGTGTAAGGGGATCAAGGGGCATGCTCCCACAGGACTAGTGTTGACATCTAGAAACCAAAAAAGTATAAATTTCCTGCATTTCGGATGCTTGACAGACTTTTGAATAAAGATTTTTACCCAAATAATTTAATTTCAATGCATTTTTTCAAGACATTTTAGACATAAATTCATGCTTACTTGTACTGTACACATATGCGACAATAATAACACATACACACCCTTTGCCCCTCTTCTTAACCCCGCCCCCCCCCATTAGATCCGCCCATGCATTAGTGCTGTTGATAAAATTTGGATATAGCAAGCTTGCATGAAGACCTAGCTTGGGTTTGGATTTGGCGCCAGTTGGATCAAGGGTAAGGTCACTGTTAACTAAAATAAAAAAACAGTTTCCGGTCAATAATTTCAGTATGAATAAACCAATCTTGCTGAAACTTTTGATAGCTTGCATGAACACCTACATTGAGCTTGAATTTCGGGCCAGTCAAGTCAAGGTCATGGGCAATGTTACTAAAAATAGAAAAACGCTTAATAATTTGTGTTAAAATGGAGATATTTTGTTTGAAGGTAGTTTATATGCAAACTTAGCATGAGATTGGATTAGGGGCCAGTCGGGTCAAGGTCAACGTCACTGTTTCTAAAAATAGAAAAACAGTTTCCTGTTAATAACATAAGTTTGGATAAACCAATCTTGCTGAAACTTTGAATATAGGTTAGCTGGTAGCTTGAATGAAGACCTTAGCTTGGGATTGGATTTGGTAAATCGTTGAAAACATTGTTTCATGGCATGGCAACGTTTCTTGTTGATATTTTGTATCATTTGGTTATTGTCACCATTTTGTGGTCAAATATGATCGTATTGATGAAAAGCTATCACTGACAAAAAAATGCAGACTGATGTCAAAACCTTTCACTGCAGTTCATTCTGAACAGCCCAGGAAATCCGTCTACATTGATTTGCATTTTTGCCGATACTGTGCAGCGACATTTCTATCATTATAGCACAGGGGCAGTTATGAGGTGCCCAGGGACTTAACCCGGCCGGTCCATTATACTGACACCAACAAGTCAGTCGTAATGTTGTCCCCTTAGCCTCGAGCGTTAGGAGGGAAGCCACTGATACCAACTTAAAAGTCTTTGGTTTGACCCGCCCTGGGTTTGAACACGCGACCTCCCGATCGGCAAGCATTTTCAATTGGTTAATGGCGATCGATTGTCATTAATACGTGCGTCTTTCACTTAGGATGCACAAAATGGTGGCAGCAAACAAAGTTTACAAAATATAAATAAACCGGTATTTTCATTGTGTATCGCGGTACTGTATCGCAATATACTGGTATTCAGTTATGAATCTTGTTTAATTAGGTATCTGGTTAGGATAGATATGATTTGCTGGTAAAAATAACATATCACACAGACATGTGATTTCTTTAATTTAAAATGAAATACAAGAAGTTATTGTTTGTAAAAACTGGTAACCAATTGAATGGACAAGAAAGAGACTTGCACAGCCTTGCAAACAATTTTACTAACATAGACAGGAAAGACAAGTTTGCAGCAATAAAAATAAAATGTATCATGTTATATTGATTTTAATAATAAAGTTTAGAATGGATTTTAACTAAATATATGCTGCCTTGTGGTCCAGGTTAAATGTTGGACTTTGGATTTCTTGTAAAATATAAATCATATTGACATACACCACAAGAAAATTGTTATTATGATTTGGTATACATATTCCTTGGGAGGTCCTGTATCAAAATTGTGCAAGAATTTTGATCTGTCAAAAAATATGGCTGCCACGTAGTGGTCATTTTCCATATATGGTTATATAGGACAATTTTGAAAATCTAATTGTAAGAAACTATGGCCGCAAGGGCGTTGCCATTTTCATATATGGCTTTATCTTAAAGCTTAGAAAATCTTCTTGTAAGAAGCTAGAGCCCGACTATATAAATGTTGCTTTTAATTTTATATATTAGTAAATCCGATTGGGCTAGTTGAAGCAATCTAAAAAACAATTGCACAATTCACAAATTTTGCGTAAATTTTAATGTAACCAATGCCATTTGACCATTGTTTGTCTAAGCAAGTTACAGCTAGAGCCCATTGTTAAGGTGGGTGTGGCTACAACCCATCTGAGGAAGGGTCATTTATACATTGCCTTAATTACCCATGTACCAATGACAAACTAAAGTATAAAGTATGATGTCATCACCCTGTGCAGATGGTATCACCATTGAAATTTGATGTTATCACACAATAGCAGAAAACACGGTACTTAACTATACGGGGCACTAAAAGAAAAAATAGCAGCGAGGTTAGAAATGCATTTGGATACTTAATGGATTGTATATAACACTTGACTAATGCACATAGATTTGGGAAAATGTTGATTTGGTTAGATCAGAAGTTATTTGACATTTTGTATCAAAACCTTGTTATTCATCCTCTGTTTACGGTTGATATTGCAAATTATTTATATACAGAAATACACATTCCATGTCAAAATATACTTATTGTTACTGTTATCATCCGGCATATGCATCCTTGTGACACTGTAGATAGTCATGGCCGCGACTATTGGCTGATACGGCCACATAAAAAATTTGACCAAATTTACCTGGCAAATTATAGAAAATGGCCAAGTCAAACAAGCACGTTACTTCAACTGTTAAATATGAATATCCTAATTCAACAAAATTGCCTAAGAAAATGTTGTTAAAATCCTGAGTAAAATCCTGTGTATCTTTTTCTTTGTCATTGTTAGGTGACGATTCTGAAATTAGAACCAAAGTCTATAAATTATGTTTTTTTCTGTTTCAAAGGCAACTTCAAATTTACAAAAACAACAACAAACAAAACAAGCAAAATAACAACAACCAAAAACAATAAGGTATAAAGTGTTATAAGGGATAATATATGGTGGAGCTGGGTTGAGGATTGATAATTGGCCCTTCGGGCCTAAACGCCCTCTGATTTATTTTTACCAGCAGGCCATTTATCTGCACTAAGTTGTGTTTCTACTTATATAATTTTTTAAGAATTGCAGAAATCTGTATCAGGCAAAAATAAGGTTAAACGGAAATGGTAATATAGACAGAGACTAATGCTGTTCATTTGAAACAATGTGCATCGATTGATATGTAAAGAAAAAATGTGAAGACAATTTTTAGCTGGGAATGGAGTGGCAAAATTATATTAATTTTCAATTCAAAAACAATATCGCTTATTTGAAGTGGTTTTGTGTGGCAGGCCCATACTTGAAAAGTAGAGTCGCAGAGTTGTTACATACTGTGCTATTCACCAGATGGGTTTAAGTCATACTCAAGGTCATACATGTGGAGTGATCCAGCTGACCTGTGGTGTTAAGGCTGTTGTGTTTAGACATGTGTCTTCCTCAACCTTACGCAAGTTACTGTAATGACCAAATTGGGGTCACTGCGATGTCCTTCAGTGCCATTTTTTTCCATTTCTTTTCAGGAAATGTCAGGACCTCCAAAATATAATAGAATCCTCTGATGAACTTAATACTGACCCTGGGTTACAAGCTGTCCCTGCACAATTAAAATCGGCACTGGACAATATTAACAAAGCTATTAAAGCACTAGACAAGCACATGACCAATATTCAGCGGAGTGGAGATGGTTTTCTTAAAGATCTGGAAGACTATGCGAAGAAATTGTTGGCACGAATTGAGGAGCTAAAAGTGAAGGGTAAGAAGGATATCAAAAGGAAACAAGAAGAGCTTCTTGCAGTCGCCAAAAGTCATCGACAGGCGTGTGCTTTCACTAAAGATGAAATAAACCAGTGTTTAGATAAAATTAGAAAGTCAAAAGAGTGGAAAGCCACTACGTTTGTCCTTAAAAGGAAGGGCCAGACAATTGCACCCAAAGCTGATGCTCTTTATAACGAGTCGGACAGTCTAATGAAGGGACATCAATTCATCTTTATGACTGAAATGAAAATATTTGACTCCCTCAACTGTTTCCATTCCCTTGTTAAAGATGTCAGCACAAAGGTATCAGAAAAGAAACAAATCAACGTCAGGATAAAAATGGATAAGAGCAAGTGTGATAACATGGGTAGCTGTCATCTCAGTGATGGGAGTCTGGTAGTAGCCGATTTCGGAAACAGCAGACTGAAGCTTGTAGACCCATCAAGTAGCATGGTAACCAAGTTCTGCGATACAGATGGACAGCCAACAGATGTATGCTGTATTGGTCCACAAGAGGTAGCAGTAAGTATACTTTTCGTGTCCCTTTGCTGATTTGATTGAGATGTATCTTATAATGTATCATTCTGACACGTGACATATTCAAAGTAAAAGAATTAAAATAATTTTAAGTCAAGTTGCATGTGCATGATCGGTCTGGTCAATTATATAACGTCATTCTCCAAAACAAGCTTAAGTCCTCCAGCAAGACACCTCTGCACATTGCTACATGTACTTAGTACCTGAGTACTGGTTCTACCCAGAAAGTGGGCAGTTGGAAAAAAACTTTCCAAAATGACTGTAAATAAACAGTTTTAAACTAAACAAAAACTATAACAAAAACTATATCATTGACATATTGCTTTAAATTTACTTAGGCTAAAGTAATAGATGATATATGTTTCGACAATATCAGTGTTTATGCCAACTCATAATGTCCAAGGCGGATTTATGACTTCCATCCTGGAAATTTGGTAATCATCCAGGAAATCTATTAAGGTCATGTTTTTAATAAATGTATAGATCAAAATGATATTTTAGAAACATTTTTTAATATTTAGTTATTATTATAGCTCCTCGTTTTTAGCTCACCTGAGCACAACGTGCTCAAGGGGAGCTTTTGTGATACCGCTTCGTCCGTCGTCCGGCGTCCGTCGTCAGTCGTCAACATTTACCTTGTGAACACAATGGAGGCCACAATTTTTATCCAATCTTCATCAAACTTGGTCAGAATGTTTGTCTGCATGAAATCTTGGATGAGTTCATTATTGGGTCACGTGGGGTCAAAAAGTAGGGCACTAGGTCAAATTTTAGGAAAAACTTGTGAGCACACTAGAGACCACATTTATAGCCCAATCTTCACCAAACTTGGTCAGAATGTTTGTCAACATGAAATTATGGATGAGTTCGTAACTGGGTCACGTGAGGTGAAAAAGTAGGTCACTAGGTCAAATCTTAGAAAAAGCTTGTAAACACACTAGAGGCCACATTTATAGCCCAATCTTCACCAAACTTGGTCAGAATGTTTGTCTACATGAAATCTTGGATGAGTTCGTAACTGGGTCACGTGGGGTCAAAAAGTAGGTCACAAGGTCAAATCTTAGAAAAAGCTTGTAAACACACTAGAGGCCCTATTTATAGGCCAATCTTCATCAAACTTGGTCAGAATGTTTGTCTACATGAAATCTTGGATGAGTTCGTTATTGGGTCTCGTGGGGTCATAAAGTAGGTCACTAGGTCAAATTTTAGAAAAAGCTTGTGAAAACACTTAAGAGGCTACATTGATGGCCCAATCTTCACCAAACTTGACCATCATGTTTGCCAGTATGAAATCTTACATATGTTTTGAAGTGAGTCATGTGGATTCAGTAGGTTACTTGGTAAAATTCTAGAAAATGTTATCAACCCAGTGGCCACACTAATGGTCCAATCTTCACCAAAGATTTCTAAAGTAAATAACTCTTAATTACTTAATGCCAGATTTGAGCCTACGTAAAGCCTGTGTCATCAGGTGAGCGATTAAGGGCCATCATGGCCCTCTTGTTTCCCAAACAATTTAGGTTGACACAGTCATTACAAGATAATATTTTACCCTAAATGATAAATGATGCGATGGAAATTTCATGTTTAGTTTACATGGGTAATACAAATTACTGGTCTTATTTACAATGATAATTTAGTTATTTTGTTTTTAGCTCACCTAAGCACAATGTGCTCAAGGGGAGCTTTTGTGATACCGCTTCGTCCGTCGTCCGGTGTTCGTCGTTCGTCGTCAACATTTGTGAACACACTAGAGGCGACAATTTTTATCCAATCTTCATCAAACTTGGTCAGAATATTCGTCTGCATGAAATCTAGGATGAGTTCATTATTGGGTCACCTGGGGTCAAAAAGTGATCACGGGATCAAATTTTAGGAAAAAATTGTGAAGACACAAGAGACCACATTTATAGAGCAATCTTCACCAAACTTGGTCAGAATGTTTGTCTACATGAAATCTTGGTTGAGTTTGTAACTGGGTCACGTGGTGTCAAAAAGTAGGTCACTAGGTCAAATATTTAAAAAGGATTTTGAAGACACTAGAGTCCACATTTATAGCCCAATCTTCAACAAACTTGGTCAGAATGTTTGTCTGCATGAAATCTTGGAGGAGTTCGTAACTGGGTCACGTGGGGTCAAAAAGTTGGTCACTAGGTCAAATCTTAGAAAAAGCTTGTAAGCACACTTAAGGCCATATTTATAGGCCAATCTTCATCATTCTTGGTCAGAATGTTTGTCTACATGAAATCCTTGATGAGTTTGCAACTGGGTCACGTGGGGTCAAAAAGTAGGTCACTAGGTCAAATCTTAGAAAAGGCTTGTGTACACTCTAGAGACCACATTTATAGCCCAATCTTCACCAAACTAAGTCACAATGTTTGTCTACATAAAATCGTGGATGAGTTCGCTACTGGGTCATGTGGGGTCAAAAAGTAGGTCACTATGTCAAATCTTAGAAAAGGCTTGTGTACACTCTAGAGACCACATTTATAGCCCAATCTTCACCAAACTAAATCACAATGTTTGTCTACATAAAATCGTGGATGAGTTCGCTACTGGGTCATGTGGGGTCACAAAGTAGGTTACTAGGTCAAATCTTAGAAAAAGCTTGTGAACACTAGAGGCCCCATTTATTGGCCAATCTTCATTAAACTTGGTCAGAAAGTTTGTCTAAATGAAATCCTGGATGAGTTCGTTATTAGGTCATGTGGGGTCATAAAGTAGGTCACTATGTAAAAAAAAAAGCTTGTGAAAACACTTTAGAGGCTACATTGATGGCCCAGTCTTCACCAAACTTGACCAGCATGTTTGCTAGTATGAAATCTTATATATGTTTTGAAGTGAGTTATGTGGATTCAGTAGGTAAAATTCTAGAAAATGTTATCAACCCAGTGGCCACACTAACTGTCCAATCTTCACCAAAGATTAAGTAAATAACTCATGGTCCCATTTGCAATGATAACTGATTCCCTCTTGTTTAATTATATCACAGAGGCCAATTATGATCAATATGGCATCTTTCAGCTATTTTGGTGGAGGAATACCCCAAACGAATGTCTGGTAGAACCAGTGGCGAACCGCATGTCAGCTGAAAGACATGCTCACATTCAGTCCTTCACCCTAAATGGGACTCGCACCCACCCAGTGGGAGGCGAAGCAGTTGGAGGCGGTACATGCTCTGAATACATACGCCCACCCCACCACTACACCACACCACTACACCACCGCGCCCCTCCTGATTGTGCATAGCAAAGTGTTACTAAAGGCTATACAATTTGTAGTTCTGACATGAAACTACATGAATAATTTTAGAAGTTGTTTATAAAAAAGTTACTGTAATTTAACGTCTTTGGTATGTTCTCCTGGATACTCGATTGATTGTGTTATTAGGTCCAGTAGGCCCATTTGAGGCAAGCTATAGGAACTGATGAAATTGTGTCAAAACGCAGAACTTTAAATGGATTAATTTGGTCTCTTTTACCATTACAGTATAATAACAAATACAGAGACAAGTGTCGTCTTCATCAAATATTGGATTGGTAATGTGTCTTACAGTGATGAGTAATCAGGTACAGATGCGTTTCAAATAAAGTAAGATGAAAATAAAATTGCCCATTTAATAAAAGTGATTGAATAGTTAAAAAAAGAAACATGGGACATTAGGAAATGTCCTTTTCACAAGAAATTGTTTACTAATTATTAGTTGGTGATTTATACTGAGAAATGAAATGCGATGCCATGTGCTTTTAGCTCACCTTAGCTTATCTTTAGGGTGAGCTATTGTGATTCACCCCATTGTCTGGTGTTTGGCGTCCCGTGTAATATGTCACACGTCACGCGTCCATCAACATTTTTTTTAAACGACATCTTCTCTGAAACTGTTTAGCAAACCTCAATCACAAACTTTATCACAAGCTTCAGCGGGCAGGGCCAGCAAACAATCGTTCATAGAATTTTTGATCTGTTAAAAGTATGACCACCAATATTCAATTTCCATTTATGGCTATATAAAAAATGAGACGATCTTGTCAGAAAATGCAAGAGCTAGAACCTTGATGTTTAGTATACATTTTCCTTATGTTAAAAACGTGGCCGCCAGGGCCATATTTGGCAAATATTCTTGTCAGAAAATGCAAGAGCTAGAGCCTTGATAGTTGGTATACATGTTTCTTGGCTGGCCCTTTATCAAGATTGCTAAAAGATTTTCGATCCGTCAGAAAACATGGCCGCCACGGGCGTGGCCATTTTTTTAGCTAAATGGCTATATAGGGAATTTTGAAATCTTTTCAGAATCTACTTTTGCCATAGGTGGCGTTGTATCAAGACTGTTAAAATAATGTTAAGCCATCAAAAACATGGCCGCATGGGCGTTTCCATTTTCTATAACTGGTCATACAGGAACATTTTCAAAATCGTCTTACCAGGGAACTAAAAGAGCTAAAGCTTTGTTTTCTGGTACACATATTCCTTGAGTGTGCTTGTATTAAGATGGTTCCAAGACTTTTGATCCGTCAAAAAACATGATCGCCTGGGGCGTGGCCATTTTTCACACATGGCTTCATACGAATATTTAAAAAGTCTTATTTAAAAAACAACAACAAACAAGCAACATTTTCTACGCCTTACTAGACAGATATAATTGTGAAGATTTCAGTGTATGATTATTTTTTTCACTCGTGATCATATATCACGTAAGTGCCGTAGATTCAATAAGCAAGGAATATAAGTAATACACGACAGGTGTGATGAAAGACAGGCAAAGACGTAACTCATTCGACTTGACAGTGAGTAGGGGTGGCCCATTTGCGCCTCTGATAAATCACATGGCCGCATGCACTCCTAAAAGGAATAATGTGCCCGAGGATAAGATGTAACAAAAAGATTAACGTTGCCTACATCTACCTAGATTGGGAAAATAAATTATATGCTAATTGTTTGCGGGTATCACAAAGCACCAAATATAGGAAAATACATTTCAAACTTGGCAGAAAATCTTTATATGTGAAAGAGAGATAAATAGTAATAAAAAGATGTACGTAGAGAGAGGAAATTTTCCGAAATTAGGTCCCATAAGAGACGTACATTTGAATCACTGTTAGCATACATGTACGCGGAATTGCATGACTTTGTAATGGTACCAAAAACTACCTCAGGTACCGGAACTGTGACTGACATTGTGGAGATTTATAGTCATCATTGTGGTATATTCCACACAAAATAAAAAAAAAACTTATTCGAATTTATTATATTTTAAGAAAACGACAAAAACGTTTTTGTGTATAGTATATGAATAATTAATATTGTTTTGCCTGAACATTCGAACTATGATAGTCATACCTTACGCGACGAATTTGAACCAACGTTTACACTTAGGTTGCCACGAACGTCATTTGGCGTGTGTTCGGGAAGGCAGAAGAGAAGCATTGTCGGAGCCCACGGCTACTGAATACGTTTCACTTCATTCATACACCGTGAGATTTAGAATTGACTTACCAATTTGATACCAGTCTGTACTGCCCTATCTATGAAGAAAGAACATAAACATGAGGTTTACAATGCTAATTGTTAGAATTTTCCATAAATAACTACACTTTAAATACATTTAGTTATTGTCCCATGGAGTTTAGATATAGTCCATCAGATGGAACGTCTACTTAGATTCCAACCTTAATATCGATTCTGTGGTCGACAACGAAGCAATTATGGTAGAATTATTATTGAAGTTTGTCGCCTCCTCCACCCCCAACCCACCCCGGCACATTTAAAACCCAGCTACGCTTCAGCATTGTACGTAAAATGACAAATATAAAACACACTATCTCAAGTGGTGTGCGATACAAGTTATACAAATTAAATAAGCTTGATTTATACTCCTAAATTGCACACATTGATCATAAAAATTGTATGCCTAGCACAGGTTCTCGCGTACATGTATACAAACAGTTGTACACATTCCATTCCTCACGCGACAAAATATGACGTCATAAATACGTATTTGAAAAACAACAAGTTCAGCGTTCATGAATTTTAATAAAAAGGGATGGCTTCTGTGAGGTCTTGAAGGAAATATTTAAAGATGTCTTGTTAATTGTAAGTTTGAATATTATAATAATATTTTTAAATAATATGACTTTTTAAATTGCTTTATGCTTCAATTTGGTTAAAATACATTTCGAAAACCATGAATGCATGACTGTTTTAGATCTCTGTTTCTTGTAGATGGCTAGATCTAGACACAATGCATTTTGCACATATGCTGTGAGTCTACAGTATACTTTCTTTTGTTATTGATTCAAAGAGCAAGACGTAATTAGATTTAACTAGGTCTTAAATGTTGATTGTCTGTTATTTAAGTTATTACACGTTTTCACATGTTCAGATATATGACCATATGTTTTCTTTTCATTTCCACACTTTTAGACACAAATGGCGACTTTTCCTTGTACTCAAGCTTAACCGAGCCAGGAGGACAGCGAGTGTAGCAAGTGTACAGATCTGTATTTCGGGTGGTTTTTGAGTCATATTTTTCCTATATTTAGACCAGACACTAGCAAGCTGATCGACATGAACGACTGAAGATTAACATTTCATTTTAATGTTTACCTGCTTTACATGTCTATATTTTCAGGTTGTTGTATGGATGATTATTCTGCCGGCCATGTTTTCTTCACCGCAAACAAACTGATCGAACTTGCCATGACACAAAGGCCTGTATTCACCAAGCATTTCTAACTTAAGCCCAAGTCACGACTTGAGCCCAAGCCACCATTTTGAAAGCTAAGCTTTTGTATGTAGAAGAAATGTGATTTTAATTTCAAAATATCAAATTTAAATTGTCATGCTACATTTCATACTTACAGCTGAATATACGCTGAAGATATTGTGAATTAAAATCTGACTTTACCTAATCTTACTAAAGCATGGCTGGTGTATACAGGCCAAAGACTTTATTGTTCTGTTTTCCCCTTCCCTATATTTTCAGGTTTCATCATTTACGACTGTGAACGCTGACGTGTATTTTGTCACCAACACAATCTGTACATTTACAATGTTTTACTCTGGTCTACATTTCTGTATTTCCAGGTTGCTCTCCATGGTTCTACCCAAGTCCACGTGTACAACACAGACAGTCTGACCAGGACACGAACCGTCGAGTTGGGACATTGGACCTACTGGATCGCTTGTCACGGCGGACTGCTGTACTGTGCTGAGTTGAGTGGTACCATCGTGTATGTACACGACGTGAGGAGTGGCAGGAAGCTGAGGGAGATCTCCATGGACACCGACGGCCGGGAACTGTTCTCTAACATCCGACAAATCGCCGTGAACAGTTCCGGCGACCGACTCTATGTGGCTGACTTGGTGAGAGGTCTTGTATGTGTCGGCGTGGACGGGAGGCCGATATTTCATCTCTCCCAGGACGATCTCGGACTGACTACAGCCTGGGGTGTGACCACTGACCATCGCGGTCACGTGTTTGTATGTGGGGCGGACTCATACAACGTAGTCATGGTGACCGAGGATGGTCACGTGGTCGGTCAGATATTGTCCGAGGAAGATGGAATTACGTGGCGTCCACAATGTCTCAGTTATGATGTGAGCAGGAGTCAGTTGTGTGTTGGAGGGGAGGACAGTGATCAGCTTCTGATGGTGGAATTGTAAAGTTAATATTAAATATTGGCGGACATTTTGTTTATTATTTATGTTTATACTTTTGTTGCTGATTGCGACATTTTGTGAATAAGTGACTCGTTATAAATGTGGGATTAACTTAACGTGGAATTAACGTTTTAACAAAACAATGTTCCATTGACATTTTGTTTAGGAATAAAATGAAATTAAAACGTGTCTTTGAAACTCTGTTCTTTTGTAAATATTACAGATAAGTATGTAGTGTGTGTATTGTTGTATTTCCATTAAATATTTTGTACAAAATTTCCTACAATTAAAGTTAATTTTAATTCAGTTTGATGTTTTCATCTCAGTTCGCCATGTTTGTATATTTTACATCAACATCAAAACAATGACGTCATTAATCATAACAATATGACGTCATCACACGCGGATAATACATTTCCCCGCAAAATTAACAAAAAGATGCGACGTCATCAATACATTACTGAATTATTCGGCATTTGTATCAGATTTCTACAGAATTTAGTAAATTTTAATTAAAACAGTTCATACTACTATTCGCATTTGGTTTAATGCGTGTGTTATCATTCGTGTAACATGTAGCGGTATATGCATAAATGAAATAATGTCCGAGAGTTGTTATATTAACAACCGTCAATCGATTATCAATGTTATTTTCTTTAAACAATTGTAGCCGTTTCCAGCAAAGCGTCAGCAGTTTTTAGTATATGGTTGTATATAATGTTTATAATATACGAGATGTGTGGTTCAGTAAAAATTGTGCATAACTGTTTTATCTGCAGCAAATCAAATATCAGCGATGATGTTATAAAATAAAGAAACATATTAGGTAGATCTGTGACAAGTTGATTAAGAAAATAAATTCTAAATTACCCTTAAAGATACCATTAATGATGTATTCGAAGGTTGTTTTGAACACATTTGCTATTCGGGTGGTCCGGGACAGGTTACCATGAAAAAACAAATAGATTTCTGGAATGTGCTCTGACGTAAATCGGCATCACATCCTATAAATCTTACCAGTCTTTAAAAGTAAATTGATGCCATGTATTTATTTGTTTTATTCGTGTTCCTTGCCCCTCCACCACACACACAATCCGATCCTGGATTAAAAAATATTGATATATGAAATAACAAAGAAATATTGCACCTTTTTTATCCAGTTTGTCAATTATCTTTTCTATGAATAAATGTGTCGGTGAAGATGTATATATAAATGGTAATTGTTATAGTGTGTTTATTTTTTCAAGAACAGAATGGGCTTAAAGCGGCCAGGACATAGTTTTACATACAGTGTATGTGTACATGGTTCGCACTGCATGTTTGTTGTTGTTTAAATATTTCGTCACTGTCAAGTCAAATATTGTCAGTTTTATTATTTACACTACTTGTTAATTTAAAATATTGCATAAGTTTCAAAGTCAATGATTGTTTAGTTTATGCAAGAAGTATACACTGATATGTGTTCGAGAAAACGCTGCTTAAATGTATACTAGTTTCCTGTAGGTAATTCAGCTTGAATAACACTTTTAAGTGTTAGCTTTGCTTAACCTATTTGACTTTTATGATGATTAACAATTTAAAATGTGATACCAATGATTGTTATTGGAATTGTTAATTGTTGTTAAACAAAGCTTAAACCAATAGATGTTTGAGTTGATTGGTACATCGAATAGACTATAATAATCTGTACTTATGTACATGTATTTGAATGTAGAATGTAAAACTTGTGTTTGATAGAGATGCCGATATATATCTGAGTTTGCTTCGATTGTTGTTTCGCTCACCTGAGCACAACGTGGGCTTTTTTGATACCACTTCGCCCGTCGTCCGTCGTCAACATTTTATCTTCATCAAACTTGGTCAGAATGTTTGCCTGCATGAAATCTTGGATGAGTTCATTTTACGTGACATCAAAAACTGGGACAAAAGGTCAAATTTTATGAAAAGAATTGTAAACACACTTGATACCACATTTATAGTCCAATCTTTATCAAACATGGTCAGAATCTTTGTCGGCAGGAGATCTTTAAGGATTTCGCTATTGGGTCATGTGGGGTAAAAAAGTAGGTCACTAGGTGAAAACTTGGAAATAGCTTGTGAACACTCTAGAGGCCACATTTATGACCCAATCTTCACCAAACTTGAGCAGAATGTTTGTCTGCATGAAATCTGTAAGATTTTGTTATTGGCTCATGTGGGGTAAAAAGTAGGTCACAAGGTCAAATCTCAAAAAACGCCCGTAAACACAATAGAGACCACATTTCTAGACTAATCTTCACTAAACATGGCCAGAATGTTTGTCTGCAAGAAATCTTGGGTGAATTTGTAACAAGGTCACTAGGGGTCAATAACTAGGTCACTAGGTTAAATTTTAGAGAAAAAAAATGTGAAAACATTCAGAGGCCACATTGATGGCCCAATCTTCGCCAAACTTGGCCAGAATGTTTGCCAGCATGAAATCTTACATATGTTTTGAAGTGGGTCATGCGGATTCAGTCGGTCACTAAATAAAATTCTAGAAAACGTTATCAGCCCAGTGGCCACACTAATGGTCCAATCTTCACGAACTATTTCTAAAGTAAATAACTCTTAATTACTTGAAGCATGATATGAGCCTACTTATAGCCTGTGTCCTCAGGTGAGCGCTTAAGGATCATCATGCCTCTCTTGTTGTTCTTTAAGTAGTTTAACTAATATATAAATATATATGTACAGATAATAAACTATTTAATTTATGATTTTGTTTATTCTGTCAGTGAAATCCCCATAACCTCCAAACTAGAAAAAGTTTCAGTTTGCTTTAACTAACCATAGCGATATTTTTCAAAAACTAAATGTTGCTAGGGGTAAAGCCAGTATTGTAAATATTTATTTAAATAATATCAAGTCATTTAACATATGGAGTAATGTTTTAAATGGCTTAATATTTAAAGATTTCAAAATGTTTATATGAGTTTGCTTACTATATTTTACATTAATTTAAGCGTTAACTAGGGGAACCGGTGATACCAACCCTACCACACCACAACATACATACATATATATACCGACTTGATGGATACAGATAAACACAGAGAAAATAAATGTAGTTATGTGAAACTTCAGGAAGATCAGACGTAAGATCAACGCTTCGTTTGATATTTTTTAAACACACATATCGTTACTTTTTATCCATTACGACTCTTTAATCAATTTTCAATGTTTTTTTTTTTTCTTAGGAACTCATTTTTTTTTCTTAACTTAATGCACCGATCAATCATGGTCATTATAGCGACGTCCAGCTATTTTGGGTGGAGGAGGACCCCATACAAATGTCTAAGTTGAACCACCGGCGCAATGTATATGACATAATAAGGTCATGGCTGCATTGTATATGGCATAATAAGGTCATGGCAGCAATGTATAAGGCATAATAACGTATTGGCAGCAATGAATAGGGCAAAATAAGGTCATGGCAGCAATTTATAGGACATAATAAGGTCATGGCAGCAATTTATAGGACATACTATCGTCATGGCAGCAATGTATAAGGCATAATAATGTCATGGCAGCAATGTATAAGGCATAATAACGTCATGACAGCAATGTATAGGGCATAGTAACGTCATGGCAGCAATGTATAGGGCATAATAACGTATTGGCAGCAATGTATAGGGCATAATAACGTCATGGCAACATTGTATGGAGCATAATAACGTCATGGCATCAATGTATAGGGCATGATAAGGTCATGGCAGCAATGTATAGGGCATAATAAGGTCATGGCAGCAATATATAGGGCATAATAACGTATTGGCAGCAATGTAAAGGGCATAATAACGTATTGGCAGCAATGTATATGGCATAATAATGTATTGGCAGCAATGTATAGGGCATGATAAGGTCATGGCAACATTGTATAGAGCATAATAACGTCATGGCAGCAATGTAAAGGGCTAATAACGTCATAGCAGCAATGTATAGGGCATAATTACGCCATGGTAGCAATGTATATGAGATAATAAAGTCATGGCAGCAATGTATATGACATAATAACGTTATGGCAGCAATGTATATGACATAATAACGTATTGGCAACATTGTATAGGGCGTCATAACGTCATAACATCATTGTATATGTCATAATACCGTCATGGCAGCAATGTATAAGACATAATAAGGTCATGGTAGCATTGTATATAGCATAATAACGTGATGGCAGCAATGCGTAAGGCATGCCAGCAATGTATAGCACATAATAACGTCATGACATCAATAAATAGGGCATGGCAGCAATGTATATGGCATAATAACGTCCTGGCATAAATGAACGGCGAATTATAACGTACGTCCTGGCAGAAATGTATAGGGCATATTAGCTCCATGGTAGCAATGTATATGGCATAATAACTCCATAGCAGTAATGTATTGGGCATAATAACGACATGACACTAAAGTTTAGGGCTTGATAACGTCTTGGCAGCAATTCATAGGGCATAATAATGAGTGAGAACCATGGCAGTCTTTGAAATTAACATCCAATAATTACATGCAATTCGGACGTGTAACATTTGCTAATACAATGTCATCGTTGGATGGATACATCACCCACATATCTGGGATCTTTAGCTTTGACCTATCCCTCCAAGGCTCATGTTGAAGACAAAAATTTGTTTCTGTTGATTGTGTTCTTAGTCTGTTTATTGCAGTGTCTGATTTTTATTTATGTTTTCTTGTAGAAAAAAAAAACAAAAACAAAAAACACATATTAATTGTCTACAACAGAACTGAATTACTTCCTCCGAATGCTCCCATAGGGAATTAGGTCTTTAACGTCTCACAAAACTGAATTAATTTAATGCTACTACCCACTTTGGAAATTAAAGTTATGGATCAGTTATCCCCCTTGTGAGTAGATTCCCTCATGTACTTTATATGAGAAATATTCTTAATTTTAGTTTTAATTTCCTCATTTTTCATCATAATGCTCAAACACATTTACTCATCTGAATAACAAGATATGATTTTGCAGCTTTAAGCTATTTCAATAATTAAAAAAGTTGAAAAGTCACAAGGGAGGTAATATAAAGTAAATTCAATAGTTGGAGTAGTATCCCTTTATAACATGTAGCATCGATGTATTTTTCTTAATTATGTAACGCACTGATTTCCATAACATAAAACATCAATACTGTTTATACAGATCTATAATTAAAATAACATGTACAGTTCTACATATGGTTCATATTTTCCTGATAAATATGCCATTTCATATTGCACTGAGTAACAGTCACAGTAAACAGTTAAAAAAGGAATATTAATTTTTAAATTGTTCGTGTTTGTGTGCGTCTGTGCGCGCTATAAACTAATAAATATTGGTGTGTACGTGTGTTTGTGGAATACACTTTATAGTGTAAATCACTCTCGATAATAGCAATCTTAGTTTTTTTTTTTCAATTAAAAATTTAAATAACTGAATCGTGTTTTTTATCCTTTCTGTAATTCCTTACGCAACTTCAATTCATTAAAAGAAATCCTTGTTTTAGGATGCTTTAATACATGTAACTCTACCACCATAAAACTGGGGGAGGCGAGGGGTGGATGGGATGTAAAAACAAATAATCGGAATTGTGGGTTTGCTTTCTTTTATCTAGCTCTAGGAACCCTTTTTGCGTAAGTTTGCTTAAATGACTATACTAGCATATAATTATGTTTAAATGACTGCACGACAGTATATTTGTTATACATATATTTGCTTTGCAACAAGGGTTCGAGATACTTGTTTCGGTAAATAGTAGATCCTTTCTTTTGAAGCATGTAAAACACATTTGTTTTCGTGATTCACACATGGGTAAATTGCTTCGGGCCAATGAAGATGATTTGTGAATTATTCGAGGTGTTCCGATTGTCTTTACGTCAAAAACGCCGAAAAGTTACGATTGCCGCGCACGGTGTCAAAATTAATTTGCTCTCAGATAATTTATATAGCCGTTTGTATATTAACATCATTTCAGCCAGTGAGTTGTAAATTTTTATCAAATATGACCAACACCAATGCGAGTTATTATTTCAAAACATTTTAAGCAGTGACTTATTGTTTGAAATATTTCGAATCTGCTTCTTCCATGACAACTCCTAGCTTCGCATGCCAATCGGGACCCCTCGGCGATTTCGTTATTTTCCGAAAGTTACGGAAATGGCCGAGTTGTTACGATTGAGCCTGCATGTCACTTTGCAGACTCCAAGACTAGAAATCAATATTTTGTCATATCAATATTTTCCGTTCTAGATAATTCGCTGGTATCAAGTTAGACGATAGATCATGAAATTTCCAGCAATTTTATTCTGTTATTTGGTTCCACTTACAATATTTATCCCACCAATATTCTGTGAAGATGACCTCTATACAGTGTTAGGTGTCAGAAGAACAGCAACACAGAAAGAAATCAAGCAGGCCTACAAGAAACTTGCAAGGGAACTGTAAGTAACTGAGATTCTCAACACGGCTGACAGACAGACAGACAGACAGATTTTTATTTAGTATATAATGGCCACCGGCCCAAAATACACATCATTTACAGAAGCATATACAAGAGTTGTGTTTATATTCATACAATAAACATAAAAAGACAGCTTATTTTCACATGTAAGATTAGTTACAGTGTACAAGGCATGTGTGAAATATGATATAATAGCAACCCTACTAGCTATTGCTCATGAAGTTTAATCACTTCATTGATATAAACAGCTATTTTCTTCAATTTTAATTGAGATCTTGTCTTCATAAGGTTACAAAAGTTATATTGAGTTTTACTACCTTTAAACCAATTCAGCAAGTACTGTTGTCTTAAGTTTTCGTATTTAGGACATATGAAGAAAACATGGAATTCATCCTCAATCTTTCTGATATGTATAAAGTTAAAACAATATAAACAAATACGTTCATCCCTATTCCCATTTCAAATACAATGACAAGAAAGAGCAGGGATGTGAAAGTTGCATAAACATTGCAATCTCTTTAAGGAACAAAATGTACTGAAGGATAAATGCTTAAAGATTTCCACCTTGTCTAATGTCTGCATTACAACAGATCCGATCAGTTTGAAGTCTGTAGTGTAATGCATATATGCACTTTCAACAGCCTTGCTGTTGGGTTAACCCATTAGGGTTGAGTGTCTGCCTACAGAACTGAAGGTCTCGGGTTCGATCCCTGTTAGGGACATGATTTTTCTTCTCCCAGATTTACTTTTATGGTGTCAGAAGTGTTTGACTGACCCAAATTGTTGCAAGTAGGTTATTTTAGTTACACCAGTCTAAAGGCCGTGATTTAGCCTTATGTTTCTTTGCTCTCTTTCTTATTGTCTGCTACTTAAATCTGTGAATGCAAATTGCGTTGTTAACATCTAAATACGTTTGTTTTTGTGACAAACAGCCACCAGTTTCTATAACTGCCTGCTTCTCTTTCTTTAATTGCAAGCCACACATTGAACTGTTACATACTCGGTTATTTTCGTTGAAAAGGTCTCTCCCAGTAGTTTTGATTTCTTGTTATTGTCTGCTTCATTATTGTCCCTATAAGAGGCACTGCAGAGCAAAGCCAATAATTTGATTACCATTCAGACAGATAAATTGCTGGCCAATATTGCTATTCTTTTTTGGTAAAATATTCATATTAAAATTTGGAATGATATTCTTATTTTGCAAGGTATTCTCATTTGGCAAAATTTCCGTATTTTGTAAGGTATTCATATATGTTAGATTTTCTAATTTGGTAAGCTATTCATAATTTATCCTTTCAGCCATCCTGATAAGAATGATGACCCTGATGCGACATCGAAATTCACAAAGATCAACGAGGCATATGAGGTAAAAACATATAGGGCTTGACAACTCTCTTCTTTACATTTTTCAACAAAATCCCATTGATATCTTCTGTAATTTGTACCAAGATAAATAGCTCAACAAGTTGGATTCTACAATCCTATCAACTTTTACTTAACAGGTTAAAAGTTAACAAAATTCATTTCTCCATTGGACAGACACTGGGTGATGCAGCCAAAAGACGGGAGTATGACAACTTTGGTTACACTGCTGGCACAGCTAGACAGGACCATGGTGGGAGAGGTGGCGGATTCCAAGGCTTCGACGGTTTTGGCTTTAATAACTTCTTCCATGCATCTTTTAATGATCATCATGGGCAGGAGTCTATTATTGATAAACATCTTATCACTATGAGGTAGTGTTATCTCTGTAAAAAAATATTTTTTGTTGTTTTAATGTCTTTAAAATTACTTTCTTTTCTTAACATACTTTGAATAACAAATTATTTAATAGTTAGACAGTAAGAATGTAATGAAAACTAGGAAAAGTATTTAACTTGTTTATATCAGTTGACCACTATTGACCAGAAATGACCATTGTTGACCAATATTGGCCATTTATAATGAGTATTAACCACCATTCTGGCCAATACTAAAAAGATGGCTGTTATGCCAACCCTGCGCCTGGTAAAAACAATCAAAATGGATTACATTTAACATGGTTGTAATACTGATGCAACACACTTTGTGTTTGTTTAATCCTTGGTATTGTCAAGAGTAATTAAATCTGCTTCTCACAGAGAGATAAAACTCCAAGACATAGCCATGCTTTGATTCCGTCATCATATAATGTCTGATTTAGTGGATGCTTGTAACAACTTTAGATTCTATAAGCGCTTATTGACTTAGACTATGAAGGTCTTTTTCAAGATACGTGTAAGGGCAAATCAATGATGACACAGGGCAATTGCTTTATGTCATTGGGTAATATAAAAAAATATCAATTTATCAATTTATAAATTTGGGAATTTAACATAAGAACCTCATGTGATGTGAAATAATTTTTGTTTGCCCAAGCTGAGAAAGAATTCCCCGTCCCAAACACCCTTCAAAAACGTAATGTTTGGCCAAATTTTAAAAGGTCACTGTAAATGCTCAGACTTCAGTGTCATGTGACCAACATTAATTGTAAGTCAAAAAAAGGCTTCTGAACTCAGCAAGCAGTATTGGCTGCAGGCACACCTAAACAATATGTGTCTTGTTTGTTTGTGATTGTCTGTTATTTTGACCTGTATGTGCTATGCATGTTTGGCCTTGTTGAAATACTGGTCTCTCATAGATGTCAATTATTTGAAGAAAAAAATGTTCGAGAAAATGCTTTAGATAAAATTATATTGTAAACAAGCAAAAAGGATATGCAGGGACATGTGCCATTTAAGATGACGTCAAAAATATTAAAAAATGTCTTAAAAAATAGTCTTCTACATTAATTTTTGTTAAAGTATGCATATATACTGCGCATCCCTAGTTTGGGGAAAAAACATGAATTTCATAATTATGACATAACCATAACATAATCATGGTATGTTTACTTGCAGACAATATGTGACAACAATATTCCCCAACAGCCACAAGAAACCATGCATCCTTTATTTTTTCACGGATTTCTGCTTCAACTGTATGAGAGTAGAGCATCATATTGAAAAATATTTTCAAGAGCTCAATTCTGTTGGTAAGTTTTTTTTTATTTTTTCATTGCACTGACACAATTATGATCATATTTGCAATGTCCAGCATATTGGTGGAGGAATACCCCAGACAGTGTGGTAGAGACCCCGATTTGTAACTCCTCTGACTGCTAAGCCTCTCTGCCAAGCCTCTTACCGCCTAAGTCTGGATCCCATATTTTGGTCAAGAACTTAATGTGGGAAGGTCTTCCAGCTGACATGCAGTGTGCAAATGATTCTATTTCATCTGCCTGCGAAATGACTGGATGACTAATCAATCTCGCCCTATTTCTTCCAGGTGTGTGTGCCGCAGCAGTGCATGCTAGGAGGTCAAGTGACCTAGCTTCCCATGTTCGGGTACGGTCGGTTCCGTCCATCGTCGGTGTCATTAGCGAGAGACTTTCCTTCTTTAATGGCGGCGTTTCATCCCAAGCTCTGAGGGAGTTCACACGCACTCTCTTCCCATATAATACCATTACCAAGGTATGTTTCCAGTCTTGTTTTGTTTGTGCAAACTGGTTTGTTTAAAAATCAATTAAAAAACATGTTCCGCAAACTTATATAAGCCATCTATTTTAGATCTTTTTTAAATTTTATTTAGAAACATGTTTACATTTATAGTAGGTACTTTCATCTTCTAAATGTAAATAAACATTTAAAATGACTTATTTTATGATTATTACTATCTTGCAAATAGGGTAGTGTTAAAACATTCTTTACATAGACGTAAGTATGAGTGTATCGAGAAATTATGCCTAAATTCCCCAAAACATGGGGCAAAATATTGTTACAGGCATTTGATATAAGCAAGCGGTCAGATAGCACCTCAGGGTTCTCAATAAGTTTCTGCCCAGCAGGCCCAATAAACAATCTTGCAGGCCTGCTAGTGGGGTTCGGGGGCATGCTCCCCCGTAAAATTTTGAAATTGAGGCTTCATTTCCTGAATTTTGGACTATATCTATACTATTCGAATAGCACTATTTAAAAGCCATTTTGTGGCATATTTTAATGCAAACTTGTGTTTAAAGTATCTTTATTACATGGCAGTATGATACTACTATGCAATATGGATACTCAAAACAATTTTTGCACTGAACATTAATAAAATCTGATACTCATCATCATGAAAATGACTCGGCCTTTAGCAGTAAGTCTAAAGAATAACTTTTGTAGCAACTGACAGAAAAGTAATTGGGGTTAATTTATTAAAAGTATCATATAAAAAATATAGTCAACAACACGAGCAAGAGCTTACTTTTTATAAGTTATTAAGTACCTGTTTTTGGAAATTTCATGACACTTGTGACTTGAATAAACTCCTAGAACCGAAAAATCAAGTTTACAATTATACTGTATATACACAGTCATAGTAATAATATTAACAGACTAAACCCCATCTCTTCAGGCTTTCTACTATTTTTACAAGTTATTAACTGTCAAATTAGCAACAAGTATTGTCCCAATCATCATCATCACTCTCAGATCCACAGTCTATTTGTTGATATTGTTTGAAACTTCTTACTCTTTTATTTCATTCAGTACTTACCATATGCAAATAGTCTCTTTTCTATCAAATTATTCATACAAAACAAGGAACTACGATAAGACCTACTAAAGGCCAAGCCACGAATGTGTGCTGATAGCGGTTTGTTCAAAATTTAAGAATTGCACAGCAATGGATTTTTACTGGATTATGTTAAAGCCTCAAAACTCTTAGCATGCAAACAAGAACAAGCAACAGGGGACTGAACACACAAAGCATCAACGTTGAAAATCACTTCTGGCCGTGACATATTTTAAAAAAAGTTGACAGACCGTCCAATTTTCACTTTTTCATTTTGACAGGCCACGTTTTCAAAACATATTGGACTGAGTATGCTTTTTCGCTACACAGAGCAATGAAACTATCACAAATAATTGGAAAAATTTAACCAGTCTACATTGCGATAACGCTGTTATCCAAAGCATTCCGAAACAGCATTAAATAGCGCAAAAGGGGACAAAGTGCCAAAAATGATCGACATTGGCAAAAACACACGCATGGATTAAGATCGATTTTTGAACCTTTAGAAATTTCAACCGATCAAAACTTGATTTTAAACATCCATTTTGGCCGGTGGCCGGCCCTTATTGAGAACCCTGGCACCTTTAAATGTACCTGTAAGTGCTTTGTTTATGAAATTCAAATTTGCAGCTCAGAGATGCCACATTGACACCATTCTTAGAGGGTTGGGTGGACAACCGTGTGAGGGGGATCCTGTTCAGTAGTCGAGATGACTTGCCCGTCCGTTTCCTCGCCACAGCTTACTTCTACAAGGAACATGTGGCTGTTGGTCATATTAACACTTATTCTCCAGACTGTGTTGAGGCTGTCCACAAATACAACATCAACAAGAACAGAGAGACTCTTCTTATTTTCAATGAGGAGATAAATTCACCAGTGGCGACAATCAGTGTAAGACTGCCTTGAAATATTATTTTTTCTTTAAAACTTTTTGTGAGGGGGGCAATTAGAGTTGCCGACTCCTCATGCCCTCATTACTTTTTGGTTCGAGTCTGTATAAGTTTGAGAACATTTGTGTGGGGAGTTTATCCACCTAGCCTGTGGTGCACAGGTGGTTCTACCCAGACATGAGTCTGGGTTTTTCTCTTACAATAATAAGCTAGACCTCGCCACTATAACCATAATTGTGTAGGTGAGGTGTAACAAAACATTTCTGCAATATTTTTTACCCAGTTTTACTTGCAAATTCCCTTCCCTACACTGAGTAAATTTGGTATCTTAATTTATATAATTTCAATTTATATAATTTCACATAAGGTTAGATTTTGAAAATATGTTTCAGTTATGTATAGATGATTGTCCACTTTCCTATCACATTTTCAAGTACATGGGCAAATAAATTGTTTCTTTTGTCTTATTGAAGAGAATCGCATTGCTAAATGTTAATGTGTGATTGTTTAGATGTTGAAGTTGACACGGTCCACATTAGATGAAGTGATAGAAGGTAACAAGTACCTGTCTCTACCACGCTTGTCGTCACAGACATTTCTTGAGGAACTGTGTCCAGAAGTATACCAAGTGAAACAGCGGAAGTAAGTTTGTGTATAACTAAGGTTCACTCCTTTGAGAAGAGTATTCAATAAAACAAAAGTTCTCTACAATTATTTACTGATGATTTAGAGAACACCTATTGCCAAGTGTGGTTGGAGTTGCCGACTGGTAACTCCTCAGCTCCTTGTCGCATGTTTCGAGTTCATCAAACGGGGCAAGAACTTCCATGTGAGAAAACACAAGTAGCGATTCTGTTAATAACTCAATAAAATTGCATGTTTTATAAATGTTTTACTTGCTGTGCAGCACTGTAGATACAGCTTTTCCACAGTGTACAGAAATGTATTATACTTATGGGCAAAAATCCATAACATACATAATAATGTAGAATGATAATCATTAAGCATTCATTCTGCATATCAACAGTCTGCTGAAGAGAAATTTACAGGCACTAGACTTTTGGTCCACCAAGCCAGCAGTATCTTCTGGTCAGGACCAAGTTTTACTGGACCTGTGTGATTTTGGCAAATTGACACACAAAAAAACTAGTTTCGCCAATCACGTTTTTATTCTGTTATTTATAAAGTGACACCAGCTTAGAAAAATGTGGCTGAAAATTCTGGTATACCATTGGTCCATTTAACTTGTAAAAATTACTGGACCAACAGAGATTTTTGTGAGCTTGGGCCAAAGTCCACCGGGTTTTGTCGTAATCTGTATAAAAGTAGTTCTATGACTGATTGAGCTTGATTATCTAAGGATAATGTAAATGTCACTGGTTATGTATTTATATCATGCAAGCGAACTCTGGGTCTGGATAACAAACAAAAAAAGAGTGGACATGTTAGCGCAATCAGTAGAGCGTTGGCTCCAGGTTCGAGAGGCCTGGGTTCGTTCGATCGATCCCAGGCCGAGACATAATAAAGTTGTTAAAAATGATAGTGGTATAGCCCCCTTTCTGATGCTTAAGCGAATCATAAGGATAGTTTCACGACTGGTTTGCCTGGTATCAGGATAACGTGACTGGGTGTGATATTATGTCAGATGTTCACAGCATGCTATGCACAGTGAAGGCAGCCCTATGTCTGCTTCAAGTGGACACTGTCTCCAGATAACTGAAATACTGTTGGTGGGATGATAAACCCAATAAACTAAAAGAATGGGAAATGTTAACCACCAAAACATACTTACCTGTATCCATTTTGTGATGTTTTTCTAGGCTCTGTGTGGTGCTGATGGTAAATAAAGGAGTAGTGCAGGATAGTTATCGAGAAAACTTCAGAAAATTTTCCCAGAAGTCAGCCCACACCGGCAATACTAGGATCCAGTTTGCTTACATGTATGCTGACACCCAAAGAGATTTTATCCAGGCCCTGTCCAAAGGCATGCCATTGGAAGAAACAGAAAATCTACCAGTGAGTTTTATTATTGTTTCATCATACTTTGTATTTGGATACAAGGTGCTCTGTTCGATCATATTGTTTAACTTTACCTTATTAGAAAATCCTGACTATTATTGATTCAAGAATTTTCTCAGAAGATACATTTTCAACTCTACAGCTATTGCTTTAGATTTCATGGTTATTGAGATATAAAAACTAAATGATGGGATGCTCATGGCCAAGTGATTAGTGTCAGTGACTTGTATCTCCTCAGCCCCTCACCGCACAGCTTCGAGCCTCGGTTGAGGCAGGATCTTTCATGTGGGAAGGTCTTCCAGTGTACCTGCAGTGTGCCGGTGGTTCTACCCAATCTTATTGGTCGAGGGTCTTCCTCCACCAATAAAAAGCTGGACGTCGCCAATATGACATAATTGCGCTGGTGCTCTGTAACCAAAAAAACCCCAAAATGACAGAAAACTATATGAAGACTAAGTTGTATAAAATTAAAAATGTCTTCCTGTCAGAAAAAAACAACTTGGCAACATTGTTTAGATATATAATACATAGTTATAATCATGTAGATATAAGGATAGATGTTTAGAGACCATTAAAAAATTCAGACATTAAATTCTCCAACGCTTTCAATTTTTTTGTAGATCTTGTTGTATGTTTGTAAAACCTTACCTTATTTACAGGTAGCTATCTTGTGGCGAGTGGAGAAATACCAGTTGAAGTATGAGTGGTTTGAGAAAGGCTGGAAAAAAGACCAGTCCACAGTCAGTGGCCGAGAACTAGACAGGCGTCTGGACATCCTATTGGGCACTGATACAATCATGCCCCATAAAATCATCCCACCTACTCTGTATAACGAACATGGACTGGTGAGTACTGGAAGTGCGAGTAAAAAGGTCTAATGGGAGACATTAATGAATAGTCTCCCTTGAATACTCCCTAAATGCAATAAGGTACTTCTGTTTGGATTACTTTGTTCTTGTGCTTGTACTCATTGGATTTTATGTTAACTGTTATGCTTGTGTTGTGATACTTAGATCAGTCCTCATTAACAAACCTGTCAATTTACTTATTTCGATGAATATTGTCTATAAGTATTTAAGTGGATACAGAGCTCATACTTATGAAACGGTAATAAATGTTACTGATTTTAATTTCACCATCTCCAAAAGAACAGAAAATAAAAGTCCGAGGATTTTAAATGAAAGACCTACCTACTGTTTGGACTACCTTGGATATTATCTAACAAGGGAGACAACTATTATTTCACCAATGTTTCCCAATGTGTAGACCCATGTGTCGAAATTGTGTTTGTGTTGATTGAACAAATAGCAAAACAAAAAAAAACTAAAAAAAACTAAAATTAAATGTCTGTCCTTAATAACTACGTCTCTCTTGTTCAATATTGGATAAGCTTTATATTTTATATGTACATTTATTTACATAGGTAATAACATATAAATGGTTGTTTTGTCGTAGTTTAAAAGGTGGTAATAAATTATCTTTCAGAGTCTGATCACTCGAATTGGTTATAAACTTCTTCATTGGGGAGACAAGGTAAAGAATTTCCTCTATCGGTAAGTCCCTTTGATTTGTATTAGTTTTTTACTCAATGGAAACACTATTTAGCCCATTAAGACATTCACCATCCTTATGGTGTTTCCAGCAAGAAAAGAGATTAAACAGTAGATTATACTTAATTAAAAACAGGTTTATATAAGGATGTCATATATTTTTTTATGGAAATCCTGTTAAAATGTAATACATTGATATAATTTACTTCAATCATTGATACATGGACACCAGTCGAGTAGTGGTAGAGTTTTCGATAGTGGTGTAAATAAAAAACAAAAGCCTGTCGAGCAGTTCTCGTATTTTTTATTTTTATAACCAAATCAATTATTCATTCTTTTTTATATTCCAGGTTTGACAGTTCTACATATATCACGCTGATGTTGACACTCA
The DNA here is from genome assembly GCA_007844125.1 of Sinonovacula constricta. Classification (NCBI taxonomy): domain Eukaryota; kingdom Metazoa; phylum Mollusca; class Bivalvia; order Cardiida; family Solecurtidae; genus Sinonovacula; species Sinonovacula constricta. Next base: position 50,782,403 of record CM017566.1, read on the forward strand.
TGTTTATCGGTGGAATGAGTTACTTCATGTTGAAACTCTCCCGGTTGGAGGAGATTCAAGTCCAGAATCAAATGCCCCAAAAAACACAACCACGGCCACCCTCTAGGTAAGCTCAGTCTTTATCAACTGTAAACATTTAATTGTAATGCCCAATCATTCTTAGTAGGTATTCATCCTAAATGTGTATTTGTTTTAAGTCTCCTTAGCCCGTCACCGCATGGGTTTAAGTTGCAGTTTAGGTAAAAACTTCGTGTCATGTGGGGAGGTTTTCCAGCTAAACCTGCAATGCGCCGCTGGTTCTTCCCAGATGTGAGTCTGGTGTCCTCCTCCGCCAATAATTAGATGGGCGTCACCAATATGACCGTAATTGTGTTGGTGCAATATAGCAACACCTAAACAAAAATACTTTAAAGCACAATTTCTACAGATTAACTAATTTCTTATGTGTTAAGATGCTTTACTTCCCAAGACTTCGATGTCCTTAGATTTGGAGACTAAAAAGGTAATTTAAAAGTTTGCCCTAAGAAACCCAGTTTGTACCTGAGTACATCAGAACAATTGTGCACATATGAATGTACTTTATAATACATTTATATTTTGATTATTTTAGTTTTTATATTTTGACATAATTTATAATTAGTTTGATGGTTCGGTGACTGAAATAAAATAAAACAAGTATCTCTGATTACTAAACACAACATTTGAAATTTGTTTACTTACTGTTATTATTATTATCATTACTGTTATGTTTGTTATTTATATAATTATTATTATTTATAATTATTATTTTTATTATTTAAATAATTATTATTTTTATATAATTATTATTATTTATATTATTATTATTTATATAATTATTATTATTATTATTTATATAATTATTATTATTATTCCGCAATAGCTCAGGCAGTAGAGCTTCGGCTTTCGGATTGGGAGGTCGTGGGTTCAAATCCATGGCCGGGTCAAACCAAAGACTTTAAAGTTGGTAGTAGTGGCTTCCCTCCTAACGCTTGGGGCTAAGGGGACAGCATTACACCCGACTCGTCAGTGTCAGTATAATGGACCGACCGGGTTCAGTCCCTGGGCACCTCATAAGTGCCCCTGTGCTATAATGATAGAAATGTTGCTGCACAGTATTGGAAAAAATGCCGGCTAATCCCAATCCCAAACCCTATTATTATTATTATTATTATTTATATTTATTATTATTATTATTATTATTTCTTTTATTATACCCACATTTATAAAGCATGTGAGCTAGTGATTCTACCAAGACACAATTCTGGGTCTTACTCCACCAATGATAAGCTGGACTTCACCAAAATTATCATTATAAGTAACTTAAAGTAACAAAAAACAAAACATTTATATAGAACTTTTATTATAATAAATACCTTCAAAAGTATTGACTCTTTTTTTTCTCCAGGACATTTGATGAGAAGAGTCTGAAAATGTATGAGTTGGATTCGCGTTCCTACCAGCAGCTGGTCACCGAGGCCGACACGGGTCTAACCATCGTACTGCTCGTTGACAAGGACTCCAAAGACCCACTCGTCAAAATCTTTGGCAAGATTGTCAACCCCTACTCCAGGTAACTTAAAGATAGAGTCACTGTAAATGCACTGACTTCTGTGTCCTGGAACTCCCCATCAAGTGTAAACAGGAAAGATTTGGATGATAATGAAAGATATAGTCCCAAAACATTTTCAATTCTATTTTAAACAATTGTGGCTAAATTTAAAAGACAAGCATTTACTTCTGTGAAATATATAGAACTGTTTGAAAGAACATTTGTAATGAACAAGGTTTTTGATGAAATGATCTGCTGACCTCACATGAAGGGTCGCTTGCATAATAAATATTTTGATATTTACCTGGCCACTTTTTAGTTTACCTGTTATAGATTTATGGGGTTTGTGAGTGACAAACTCTTAATATTCACATGCACTTTGTGTCTATCATATACAAGTTAAGTCATTATTAGTTTTGCATGAAACGGTAACTGGGTCACATCTTAGAAAATCCCTGTGAACATGCTAGAGGCCACATTCATGACCCAGTATTTATGAAACTTGATTTGTATGTCTGCTAGGAATCTAAGATAAGATCATTACTGGGTCACTTGGCGTAAAAAAGTGGGTCACTAGGTAAAATTTTAGAAACTCATGTGAACGCGCAAAATCAACAGCAATGGCAAAATTCCCAGATGCAATACATTTAAGACTGTATTATTGATATTTTGTCTGATGCCATTGAAAAAACAAATTCATTTATGGCATGGCACTGTATTATAAAAAAAGGCTGCAGAAACATTATTTTCATTGTGTCTTGCAGGTACAGTGCCCTAACATTTGCGTTTATGCAGTTAGAGTATAACATCAAGTGGTACCGGGCTCTATTGGAGGAGTCAATAGAAGATATCAAACTTGACGGCATCAACATCCGCAACTGCGTCGGCACCGTCTTAGCCATCAACGGATATCGCAAATATTTCTACATCTTCAGTGCAAAGAGAGCTAGGCAGTTTATACGAAAGCGAAATAACGTCACATCTGCTCTCGGGTTAGATGAACTCGATGAACATTCAGACGAAGACGGTAAAAAGTCATCTGAGTATTTCTTTCTCGAGGAGGTTTTGGAAGGATTAGATATGTGGATGGATAAAATCTTTGATGGATCTATACGGAAGATCCGATTAAATAATTGGCCTGAAATGACCGATGGAATCTCCTAGATGGTTTAATCAAACAATTATGAGAACTCTAGTCTTAAAACCGGACCTGGTAGTGCAATCGGTAGAGCGTCGGCTCCAGATACGAGAGGCCCCAGGTTCGATCCCGGACTGCAACATACCAAAAGTCTTTAAAAATGGTAGTGGTATAGCTCCCTTGCTAATGCTCAAGCAAATATAAGGGTAGTTCAACGACTGGTTGGCCCGGTGTCAGGATAATGTGACAGGGTGTGTTATCATGCCAGGTGTTCACGGCATTCTATGTCCTACACCTGTCTGAAAAGTGTACCATAATACTACAATCATCATTACAAACATGTATTTCAATTTCTGAGCCACGCTGCACAGTCAGCTTTTTTTAAACTAAGAAAACCATGTGACTACTTATATGTTAGCCCATTCACATCATCTTCTGTGATGCTGATGTCTATTTTTAGCAGAAATCCCAATCGTTCTTATTTATAGATTTGAAAAGAATGAACATTTAAGTTTTGATTAATGCACTTTACTGCCCTAAAATTGAGATACTGTTGAAAATCATCAAAGCTAAGACTAGTGTTTTTCTGCAGAAATTATGTAAAAATACACACAAAAAACAGAGGTCACATATTGTTACATATATTAGATATAGGCAAACTGTAAGATACCACATTTAACAATTTTCTGTTACATACTTTTTATTTATTTAATGTTAATAAGTTCACTTGTAGATGTTTTAACTGATATATTTATTGTCGGGTATGTCAGTTGTTGTGCATTCTCCATTACATACAAGTACGAGCATTTCATGTTTGTGTTAACCTGTAGAGATTAATTATCATGTCCACCTTTGATATATACACTAATAAATACGTTTCACCTATTTATGTAAACCCATTGCCTCAAAATCTTGATCCTAAAATGACGTGTCTCAGCAGGATCGCCACTGTTTGCTCATACATATTTTGACATTTTTATCCATGGACCAAACAACGTTCACACAAGGTGTCTACAGTGAGTCATAGATAAAGGGGTACAGCTCCAGCTAACTCCTTTATTTCTCCCCTAAACCCTTTATACCTGGTACTCATTAGAATCGTCTTGATATGATATTTCTAATGAGTACCCACACTATAAGGTTTGGTTGAGAATTATGGGATATAGGGTGTCATACTTACTCCTTTATTTCTCCTTCAAACCCTTTATACCTGGTACTCATTAGAATCGTCTTGATATGACATTTCTAATGAGTACCCAAACTATAAGGTTTGGTTGAGAATTATGGGATATAGGGAGTCATACTTACGCCTTTATTTCTCCTCCAAATTCGTTATATTGGGTACTCATTAGAATCGTCTCAATAAGACATTTCTAATGAGTACCAGCAATACCGGGTTTGGTTGAGAATTATGGGAAATATAGAAACAAAACAAAATCATGGAGTTCTGAGTGTTACCACCATAAACTAACCTTTAATATGCATAAATCATGTCCTGTGTAAATGGGCAGTAGCTGAGAACTGGTTGATAGTCAACACTGAAGCACAAGTATTTATTGTATTTGTTTTTCATTTTATCAGCATGTGTGTTTCATTCCAGCCAATCTTTCTTCTAGCATTGCTTTCATGTTTGTATCCAAACAGTGCACCTTATATTTTATGTGAAAATATGTCCTTAAAAACACCAGTAACATGTAATTTAATGTCATGAGTTGATTTTTTGTTTGTTTTAAACACAGAACCATATGCATTTATCCCAGTACATTTTGTTAAAAGGCCTCTCCAGTACACATATTTTGGCATTTCCTTTTTGTGAAATGTAACATTTTTTGTATATTTCCTGTAAGTGAAAAATCCTATCACTATTGAGTTTTGATAGCAAATATTTTACTTACCAGTGTTGCGATTTTAGCCTGAAGCTCTCAATGAAGCTCTCAATGATGTCGGTGATTCTACGAAACTGCAATGTCATAACATTATAACAAAGTCACACATATTTGTTTATATGTGAAGTTTTTTGTTGATTTGAAATCATGTCAATCTGAAAGCAACTTGTTGTCTTTCAGTACTCTCCAAAAAATGCGAAAAAAAAGTAGACAAAAAAGGAGTTTTAAAACTGGCAATGTTAATTTTCTTAGAGCTAAAGGTGTTATTTAACAGTTTTTTCTCTTAAAGAACCAAATAAATTATTGTTTTTTTTTTTAAATATTGCAAAATGCTGATTAATGATGTCCTACATCTATATGAAAGGAGAAGCAAAACATTTCACTTGTTATTACAAATAGGTATTGCCTATCTAAGCCATGCTGCTCAGTAAGCTATTTTTAAACAAATTAATTTTAAACTAAGAAAATCGTGTGACCCGTAACTTTATATAATCATTCGGGTAATCCACTCCGACATTGATGTCTATTTTTAGCAGAAATCACAATCATGCTTATTTATAAATGTAAAAAGAATGTGCATGTAGAGTGATTTAGTTCTCAATTTCTACTGACTTGCAATTTAGACAATGTTCAAAATCGTCTTTTGTTAGACTTAGGTTTGACTTTTTGCAGAAATTTTGCCCCAATTTTCCCAATCCAGGTTTACGTGTATTTGATGAAGACAAGCTGTCAGAGCCTACCTTTACCGATATCACCAACATGGTCTATTAACAAGAAGAGAATCGGTAGAACAGATGGATGCTCAAACACATTATACGAAGAAACCAATATTGTTCCAGAGGGAAGCTTTATATTTTAGGGGCGCCTGTAGTAGTAGAGTCACAGATTTGTGACTCCTCTGACTGCTTATCCTCTCACCGCCAGGGTTCGAGTCCCGTTCGGTGCGAAGGACTTAATGTGGGAAGGTCTTCCAGCTGACATGCGTTGCGTCGTTGGTTCTACCTGGACATGTGTCTGGGGTCTTCCTCCACCAAAAAGCTGGATGTTAATGATTGAAAATAGTTGTTGCAATGTATTTCTAAAACAAAAACAAAACAAACTTCTTTTTTTTGTATAGAACACAGAACCTGTAACATACCATAGCCTTGTTAATGAACAAAATTGGAAACAAGCCCTCCCTAAAGTGCACTTACTTTTTTATTATTTTAAGTTATTTTTGCATTCACAACTCTACATAGACCTGCTTTATTAGTTCTTTTGTCCCTGCCATAATCTAGGAAATAATATAATAAATATATAATAAAGAATAAAAATAATATAATAAATAAAAATAATATAATAAATATATAGTAAAAAATAAAAATAATGATAAATATATAATAAAAAATAAAATTAGCAGCAAAAGCACCTGTCTTCAGGTCTTTATTATTATATTTGATAAAGGTTGTAAGTTTTTTGGCTTTATTTTGGAGGTCCTCGTCCAGGAACTGTATAGGTAATATTTAGATGATAATATAAGGGGGAACCGAGGCCAACGTTGATAATTAAAAAACCCAGGCCTTTTGGTCATATTTTACATTCAGACCCTATTCTTTGGGTACGCGCACTATGAAAAGTGTAAGAATGTAAGATTATTCCACTGAGACCAGCAATATAGGGTTAACAAAATAGCACATCTTCCATCATCATCGGACACCATGAGTCCATTATTCTCCGTGGGATATTTAGTTCACTTTTCGCTGTTTCTGGTAATGATATTTCAATAGTCACTTCAAAATCTGATGACGTCATCAATGCAAAGAGCATTGAAGTTTCCAGATACTTAGCTACCTGCACACGTACGAGTAACAGAAATGTAAGCATTCTTTTGATTTCTTTTTAAATTTAACTCAATACAGCGATATCACGGTGTATGAATGGAGTGAAACGTATTCAGTAGCCTTGGGCTCCGACGATCGTCCATAACACATTTCTTTTTTATCTTTTAACATCAGTGCTCTCATTATTCTGGATTTGTTTTTTGCTCATATTTATTAAAATTTTCATGTTTTGTCTATAACCATGTTTATTATTCATTATCATAGAAAACAAGTTTTTTGTTATTAATTTTTATATTTGTAATATTCGCTACTCAAATTCTAGTCATCAGTAAAATATACATCTAAAGTACAAATGTGGCTTTTTTTCTGTTAAAGTCACTAATGTAAATATTGTTCTTAGTATGTTTATTGTAAAATACCTCTTTGTTGTTGATTGAAATAGTTTGAAACACTGAAGTTGATTATTTAGCTAAAGATGTAACCCAATTGCACAATATTTGTGTTGTTCTGTATCTCTTGGTTTAGTTCTCAATACTTCTGTTAGATTAAGATGCTGAGCATTTTATCAAAGAAGTCGCTTGCTGGTAGAAAATCAGTGCATGTACATGTATTTTATGCCACATCTTTCCCAACAACTTCAGAATTTTGTCAATTTATATATATTTGATATGCAGGATAGCTTTAATAAGATGTATAACAGTTAACATTTCAATTTACACCTGGTAGCTAAATCAGTAGAGCATGGGTTCCAGGTACGGGAGGCACTGGGTTTGATCCCTTGCCGCTGCATACCAAAGTTCTTTAAAAATGGTAGTGGAATATCTCCCTTGCTTACGCTCAAGCAAATATAAGGGTAGTTCCACGACTGGTTGGCCCGGTGTCAGGATAATGTGGCTGGGTTTGGTATCATGCCAGGTGTTTATGGCATGTTATACACAGTGAAGGCAGCACTATATCTGCTTCAAGTGAACATCGTCTCCAGATGACTGAAATACTGTTGGCGGGATGATAAACCCAATAAACAAACAAACAAACCTATAAGTGAGAGGCAAAGCAAGCAGAAGTTAAACCGAAGAGACTCCACCACTAGACCACAGGCATCTGTAATTTGTGAATGTTATGAATGAATGTTGTTTTAAAAGTCCTTTGTTATGATGTACCTCTTGTCTCTTGTACCACTGTTTTTGTTAGAAAATGAAGAAAAAAGTAAAATATGTTTAAAATTATTTCTTACCCTGTCTACCCATCACATTCTCTTACAGTAATTTTCGAGTAAATATATTTTCAAATTGGTAAGAAAGAAGTAATTATGTACTTATAATTGTCATTATTTTGTAACCCTTATAATCTAAAAGTTACAAATAGTTTGTTTTGAAACAAACTATATTTACCTTATTTAATAGTGAATTTTGGTATAAATTTAAATATGTTGCTTTTAAATTTGTGAATTTTTTTTATCTTATATACGAGTACGTAATTGATATTTAATAATGTCTTATGAATTTCATTATATAATGACTACTTGTTTATACAATTAGTATTGATACAAACCCTTTTTACCTTGATTTCTTGACCGGCCACAATAGCTCAAGTGGTAGAGCGTCAGCTTGCAGATCGGGAGGTCGCGGGTTCAAACCCCAGCTAGGAAAAACCAGACTTTAAAGTTGGTAGAAGTGGCTTTCCTCCTAACGCTAAGGGGACAGCATTACGCCCGACTCGTTGGTGTCAGTATATTGAACCGGCCAGGTTCGGTCCCTGGGCACGGCACCTCATAAGTGCCCGTGCTATAATGATAGAAATGTTACTGCACAGTATCGGCAAAAATGCAGACAAATCCCAATCCCTTAATTTTTTTTAAATTATGTAAAGCTTGTGATGTTATAATGCAAGTTTATATTTTATAATTGAATCTTAAGGTTGCATAGAGCATTGCATAGACTGTTAACACCTTCAAGAGACTGTGTCTCTTCCAACATATTTAACTACAGGTGGTCCCCATTACGGAATTTTCATACCTACAAGAGGTGTTTCTGTCAAGGATTTTCAACTCGTGAGTGAAAATATAGCTGAAATATTATGTTGAGACTAGTAAAGGGCATTAGCATAATAACATACAAACATGAGCATAACAAAGGAAAATTACATTAGAGTATATCATTATATATTGGTAGAAAAAGTACGGACCACAAGTTTGCATCAAAATATTCTGGGAAATGTACTTATCTGTTAAGATACCAATGTTGCATGAAAAAACAATCATATGAAATATAAATGACATTAAAATATACAGCAGTGAAAGTTTGAACAGCAAGTTTGTATAGGCATATTCTGGGAAATTGACTTAACTCTGGTTAAGATACAAATATTTCATTAGTTTTGTTTTTTGAAATACATCGCTATTTTGGTGCAGGAAGTTTCACACAAATGTCTGGGTAGAACCACCGGCGCACTGCAAGTCAGCTGGAAGACCTTCCCACATTAAGTCCTTACTTCTGAATGGGACTCAAAGCCACACGGTGAGAGGCTAAGCTGTCAGAGGAGTTACAAATTGGCGACTCTACCACTACATCACGGGCACCCATTTTCATAGTGGTAAAGAAAAAACAACAAATATTTATTACATCTTACATTTATTTATACTCATGTTATACAAAGGAAAGCAAGATATGGTGCATCATCAATATACTGATGGTTTATTTTTTTTTTATAGACAAATTTAGTTTTTCATAGGTTTTTATTCATTAGACAGGCTTAAAAATCATTTTATTGCAAGGGCCATGTTCTAAACTGTCTAATATTCTCTTCCAAAGATCCACTGGTCTTTGACGAAGTAGGAAAAGTTCAGTTTTAAAGGTATTTGAGAAAAATGCCTTTACAAGATCAAGGATATAAATCCTGGAGACGCTTCTATCTTCTGGCATTTTGTTCGCACTTATTTTTAACAACAGATATCTAATAAAATTCCAGACAAGGCAAACAAATAGTAACATAGGTCAAAACTCAGTGATAAAAAAATCTTAAAAAACAGAAACAAGTTAATAATTTCTTAAGAAATCATTTATTTATACATCAATCCTAATTCTAGTCTCTAAGGCTTAAAAAAATGGAAGATTTGTTTAGCAGAATCCGACCCATTCATCTCTGTATCTTTGCATCAAACATTTTTTACCTTAAAACCTTGAAATTAAAACATGCAAAAAGAAAAAAAATAATTGAAGATCGTGCTAGATGCTCTTGTAAGAGATTATTTTAGCCGTGTAAAAAAATAAATGCAAAATATCTAACAAAGCTTGATATATTCAATTATTTGGGGAATCTTTATTAGCAATTTGTCGAATAACAAAACGCTAAAAAAAACTCAAAAACTTCCTCATTCCCACCTCAGATTTTACTGAAAATAGTCTATAGCCTTAGATCTTTCAACCTTTTACAGGTATATAAACAAAAATAAGCAGAATAAAAGTTACTTCTTGCTAGAACACCCCTAAAGTTTCACCAAAATAGTGTCCTCTTTTCACAAATAACAGCCCCAACCATGATCTTCTCTTTAAAAATAATCATGGATCAATCGTAAAAGTTGTGACATTCAATAAATATAAAATATATAAGTCCCAAATTAAGCTGGTGTTTTTTTGCAGTCATTACAATAATTATGAACACGAAAAGAACCAAAGAATGGTTTTAAATAAAAAAAACCCACAAGTATTCCCAGTGGGCAATAGCGAAGATCCCAGCAATTACTTAGATCATCTTAGCTTCCTGGGCCTTCACCTTGGCTTTGCTGGCGTCATACACAGCCAACAGCTTCTTCATCTCTCCGATGGCCAGTCCTGGGTTCAAACCCTGCAATGATTTGTTTGTTTACTGGGGTTACAGTATCTGTTTGTTTGTTTGTTGGGTTTATCGTCCGACCAACAGTATTTCAGTTATCTGGAGATGGTGTCCACTTGAAGCAGATATAGTGCTGCCTTCACTGTGTATAACATGCCGTGAACACCTGGTATGAAACCACACCCCGTCACATTATCATGACACCGGGCCACCCAGTGGTGGAACTACCCTTATATTTGCTTGAGCATCAGCTAGGGAGCTATACCACTAACATTTTTAACGACTTTGGTATGTCGCAGCTCAGGATCAAACCCGGGGCCTTCCATACCTGGAGCCAACGCTTTACCGAATTGAACCCACTAAGAAGTCAGAAGAGTTACAAACCAGTTTCCTTTGACTCTGCTACAAACAGTCACTGCCATCTTGAAAATCATGTGACCATAGCGAAAATCAGGCTTGTGCACATCGACATTAGTGTCAATGTAAATGGATCATGTGATTAAATTGTAAAAAAATAAAAATTTTAAATGTTAAAACTTTATCAATTGAATAAAACTATAATGGCATTCTATTATTTATAAACTAAATAAATATTGTAAAAAAATCAAAATATTTTAACCTTATTTCGTCAAAAAATTTGACAATTTTACTTTTCTGTGGCAGAGGTTACTGTGATCTGAAAGGCATGTGACTTATGATGTGGAGATTGTATCTGGCTCTGGCCTAGACATCTTACTCTACTTCACTTACGGATAATTTTTTTGTACAGTTGTGACTAAGGTCACTGTTATATGGCAGAGTTTTGGAAGCCTGATGGGCGTGAAAGTTTACCTTGGGGCATGTCTTGGTACAATTCATGATAGTGTGACACCGGTACACAGAGTACTTGTCCTCCATCATGGCCAGTCTCTCGTCAGTGTAGTCATCACGAGAGTCAACCATCCATCTGCGGAGACAAATATATGGTTAAAAACATGTTTCCCGCTGATTTGTCCCACCAACAGTATTTCAGCTTTTTGCCCACTTGAAGCAGATATGTATAGCATGCCATGAACACCTGGCATGGTATCACACCCAGTCACGTTATTCCGACACTGGGCCAACCAGTCGTGGAACTGCCCTTATATTTGTTGACCTTTTTTTTTTTTTTTTGACCAATTATGATCATTATAGCGAAGTCCAGCTATTAGGTGGAGGAAGAGGGATGGAATTTGCTGTCATTTTTGCCGATACTGTGCAGCGACATTTCTATCATTATAGCACAGGGGCACTTATGAGGTGACCAGGGAATGAACCCGGCCGTTCCATTATACTGACACAGACAATCAGGCGTAATGCTGTACCCTTAGCCCCGAGCGTTAGGAGGGAAGCCGCTACTACCAACTTAAAAGTCTTTGGTTTGACTCGGCCCGGGTTTGAACCCATGACCTACTGATCCGCAAGCCAACGCTCTAATACCTGAGCTTTTGTGGTCGGTGGAGGAAGAACCCAGACAAATGTCTGGATAGAACCACTGGCACACAAGACAGCTGGAAGAGCTTCCCACATTAAGTCTTTCGCCCCAACCGGGAAACGAACCCACGTGGTGAAAGGCTAAGCAGTCAGAGGAGTTACAAATCAGCAGCTCTACCACTACGCCACGGTCGCCCCCTTGCTTGACCTTGGAAGGAGTTAAACCGTTAAACTATGGCAAGTTGCAACCAGGTCCTTTCGTAGACGGGGCAGACACTACATATTCCCAACCATAGCCATTTGTCTAAAAAAACCCGCATTATTGTGGTAATGCAAAATAATCCCGTGAAATATGCGTTAAGAACCATTGTCAGTTGCAAATTAAAGTTCTTGCTTGACAGGGATAAAATGTTTGTAAAAAAGTAAAAACAATCACACTAACTTTTCCATCATTCTCCTGTTAATGGTGGAGATTGTAGAAAATTAATAGAACCACATAGGCACCATATGTCTAAGGAAGATCGCACATACCAGTGACTTTTTGGCCTAAAATTTTAGCAGAAAATCGGGATTTTCCTCACGAGAAATAGACGATTTTTCCCTCCTAAACAAATACATCAACCCCCAAATATTTCAATATCATATGCATTAAACATATTTTATTGTGAAAAGAAAACACCACAAGACAAAAAAAACAATTGCTATCTATGGCATTTTCCTTCGTTCCAGTGAACGCTTATGTCGACCGTATCCCAATACTGAGATTTTGTAAAGCAATCAGTGCTATTAGAAAGCTTGTCTACTGCAAGCATTTTGGCAACGACGCAAAACATCGCATAATTTGCAATACTACGTGAAAAAACTGGTAAAAATTATCCAAGCGGACAACAGTCCATACATTGATAAAGAAGATGAAGACAGGTGAAAAACAAGTGAATTGGTACATTAAAAAATCTGCTTATTCGGTTATCCCCCCCCCCCCCTTCCTCCCCAATTTGAAAGCCACAGGACATTTTTTAAATATAAAGAAAAAAAAATCACTGCATACAAATTATGGGTTCCTGAAGCTAGGTAGTGAGGGGCTTGTACCGTAACTTTGTAAAATCGTGACTTAACCTGATCATATATTCTAAGATAAAGATTTGAAACATTTAGATTGACAACTGACTTTGCTGTTTGTCATCCCTCCAATAGTTTTAAATTTATCTGGATATGCTGTCCACTTGAAGCAGATATGGTGCTGCCTTCATTGGGTATAGCTTGTCATGGGCACCATGCATGTTTGTTTGTGGGCTTTATCGTCCCACAAACAGTATTTCTGTTATCTGGAGACAATGTCCACTTGAAGTAGATATAGTGCTGCCTTCACTGTGTATAGCATACCATGAACACCTGGCATGATACTACACCGAGTCACATTATCCTAACACCATACCAACCAGTTGTGGAACTACCCTTATATTTGCTTGAGTGTTAGCATGGGAGCTAAACCACTACCATTTTTAACGACTTTGGTATGTTGTGGCCAGAGATCAAACTTGGGGCCTCCTGTACCTGGAGCTGACACTCTACTGACTGCCCAACCAGGTCCGTTACACCTGGCATGATACCACACCCAGTCACATTTTCCTGACACTGTGCCACACAGTGGTGGAACTACCCTTATATTTGTTTAAGCACTAGCAAGAGAGCCATACCACAACAATTTTACATGACTTAAATATGTTGCAGCTTGAAATCAAACCTGAGGCCTCCCGAACCTGGATCCAATGCCCTGCCATTGTAATACCAGGTCAGGTGAGTGAAAAATTGGTGCACACTCCTGTGTATGGAATCAATTTATTGCTGACATACCTGTAAGCCTGCATGAGGACAGCTGGTCCGAGATATTTATCAGAGTTCCACCAGTAACTGGGGCACGAGGTGGAGCAGCAAGCACAAAGGATGCACTCATAGAGGCCATCCTGAAATAGACAACAGCAGTGGTGAATACATCAGTCGATAATAACAATCCACAGCAATGATGGAAACATTATCACAATCAACAGCAATGATGGAAACATAATCACAATCAACAGCAATGCTGGAACATTATCACAATCAACAGCAATGCTGGAACATTATCACAATCAACAGCAATGCTGGAACATTATCACAATCAACAGCAATGATGGAACATTATCACAATCAACAGCAACAACAGCAATGCTGGAACATTATCACAATCAACAGCAATGCTGGAACATAATCACAATCAACAGCAATGATGGAACATTATCACAATCAACAGCAATGCTGGAACATTATCACAATCAACAGCAATGCTGGAACATTATCACAATCAACAGCAATGATGAAACATAATCACAATCAACAGCAATGATGGAACATAATCACAATCAACAGCAATGCTGGAACATAATCACAATCAACAGCAATGCTGGAACATAATCACAATCAACAGCAATGATGGAACATTATCACAATCAACAGCAATGATGGAACATTATCACAATCAACAGCAACAACAGCAATGATGAAACATAATCATAATCAACAGCAATGATGGAACATAATCACAATCAACAGCAATGCTGGAACATTATCACAATCAACAGCAATGCTGGAACATTATCACAATCAACAGCAATGATGAAACATAATCACAATCAACAGCAATGATGGAACATAATCACAATCAACAGCAATGATGGAACATAATCACAATCAACAGCAATGCTGGAAACATAATCACAATCAACAGCAATGATGGAAACATAATCACAATCAACAGCAATGATGGAACATAATCATAATCAACAGCAATGATGGAACATAATCACAATCAACAGCAATGCTGGAACATAATCACAATCAACAGCAATGCTGGAACATTATCACAATCAACAGCAATGATGAAAACATAATCACAATCAACAGCAATGCTGGAACATTATCACAATCAACAGCAATGATGAAACATAATCACAATCAACAGCAATGATGGAACATAATCACAATCAACAGCAATGATGGAACATAATCACAATCAACAGCAATGATGGAACATAATCATAATCAACAGCAATGATGGAACATAATCACAATCAACAGCAATGATGGAACATAATTACAATCAACAGCAATGATGGAACATTATCACAATCAACAGCAATGCTGGAACATTATCACAATCAACAGTAATGATGGAACATAATCACAATCAACAGCAATGATGAAAACATAATCACAATCAACAGCAATCATGGAAAATCAGTTTGACCGAATTCCCCAAAGCAGTGGTTAGATATTGGTATGTGTATTTAATATAGGCAATTTGTCATATACCACCTCTAAGTTTAATTAAATTAAATTTTAATTTAATTCAAATTTGTTCTGGGTAACATTAATCTAAATGAAAGGTAAAGATTTAAGTAAGCCGTTACATATAATATCAGTAATTGGTAAAAATCAGTCAAGACTTATGACAAACTTAAAATGATTACTAATATAATAAATACAGTTATAATTACACAAATTTGTAATTATAATGAATTAGAATTCATTGGGAATATTTTTGCCGATACTGTGCAGCGACATTTCTTTCATTATAGCACAGGGGCACTTAATAGGTACCCAGGGACTGAACTGGTCGGTCCATTATACTGACACCGATGGGTCAGGCATAATGCTGTCCCCTTAGCCCCGAGCATTAAGAGGAAAGCCACTACTACCAAGTTTAAAGTTTTTTGTTTGACCAGGCCGGGGTTTGAACCTGCGACCTCCCGATCTGCAAGCCGACACTCTACCACTTAAGCTATATCGGGTGGTCTATAAATCATTGACTATTCAACTCTCTTCAAACCTTTTAGGCAATTTCCAATGAAGCTCTGTTCTCAAATAACTAAAGGTATAAACTTTTTTTTTGTTGATAACAGTAACTTTCTATGAAGCTGTGTTCTGAAATAACAACAAATATAAACTTTAATTTGATAAAACATTTGCTTATTGTAACTGTCAACCTACCACTAAATCAATCAAGAGACTTACCAAATTATCGTGGACCTGCATGTACGATTCTTTGCCCATATCGGCCTCAGTCACCAAGATACTTACCAATTTATGGCAGTCCTGGATGGAATGCAGGTACGATTCTTTGCCCATGTCAGCCTCACTTACAAGGATACTTACTAATTAAGTGTGATCCTGAATGAAATGCAAGTACAATTCTTTGCCCATGTCAGCCTCACTGACCAAGAGACTTACCAATTTAGCGCAATCCTTGATGGAATGCAAGTACAATTCTTTGCCCATGTCAGCCTCACTGACCAAGAGACTTACCAATTTAGCGCGGTCCTGGATAGACTGCAGGTACGATTCCTTGCCCATGTCAGCCTCACTGACGCCCTTCTTCTTCAGGTATGGCTCAATACTCTCGTACTGGGCATAGAAATTGTTCATGTCCTGTAAAAACAGAGAAAATGGATGAAGATATATGCAAACAACTGAGTGCTTCAAAAGAAAATAATTAGTAAATGCTTATTTCATGTCTGTTTTTCTTTCTTTCCAAATTGCAACAAAACACATACATGTGAACCCTCTTTTGGAGGGAGCCTCCCTCGTTTAAGGTTCAAAATTATTTGAAAATGAGTGTTTTACACATTTTCAGAAATCTCCCTACTTGGAAACAGATAACTTCCTTCTTTGCTTATATGAAAATAAAAAATCTCCTACTTTGCAAGCGAATATCTCCCAATTTGGCCTCAGAAAAAGTTCACTTTAATCAATACAGGTGAGGTAATTTTAATGACATCAATGTTCTTTTGGTAGTTAAGAAAACCCCTGAGACAAATGTAGAAGCAGAGACACACTCCAAGTCAGCATGACAACGTCATTGCATAAAAAAAGTTCTCGACCACACTGAAACTCAAAGCCATCAAATGAATGCCTTCAAGACTGTGCCAACATTTTACATTCTTGTGTAACTTAAGTATTTTTGTTTTATCGAAACATTTACACACGCAATAATCCAATGTCTTCAATATGCAATTTTATTAAGAAATTGTAATGAACATGTAGTTGTCAAGATATTCTGGGCTAAGGGCTGTTCTTAAGGAATGGCTGATCCTCCTCTTACTGCACTACCAGAGTGGATCCTGCGGGAATTAAAGACATGGAAAATGGCCTTAACCAGAGTACCCCATCCCCCATGCCACATACTGCCAATCAACACCTGCCTACCCCCAACCCCTGCCTACCTCCAACACCTGCCTATCCCTAATCCATCCCCCCATCCCTGCCTATCCCCAATCCATCCCCCAACCCCTGCCTATCCCCAACCAATGCCTAGGCCCTGCTTACACCTTAGCCCTAGGTATCCCCAACCCATTCACCAACAGCTGCCTACACCCAATCCCTGCCTACCCCCAAGCACTGCCTACCCCCAACCAATGCCTAGGCCCTGCTTACACCTTACCCCTGCCTATCCCCAACCCCTGCCTACCCCCAACCACTGCCTACCCCCAACCAATGCCTAGGCCCTGCTTACACCTTACCCCTGCCTATCCCCAATCCATCCCCCAACCCCTGCCTATCCCCAATCCATCCCCCAACCCCTGCCTATCCCCAACCCATCCCCCAACCCCTGCCTATCCCCAACCCATCCCCCAACCCCTGCCTATCCCCAATCCATCCCCCAACCCATCCCTTTAAAGACAACATCATGCTATAAGATCACGTTAAGAAGGGTCGTAAAACATTAAGCTTTTTTTAGATACAGAGTGATCTCAAAGGGTGAGCGGTAATAAAACAATAAGTCACTCTTATTGCAATGCCAATGGTCAGCAAATCTCTTATTCCTTACCCTTCAACAAAACCACTGCAGTCAGAGGCTGTGTCGAACCAGGTAGACCCAACCCACCAGGGCAAGGTCCCCCAACCTATTTACCATCTATGTTGAAGCCAGGGAAGGTCACATTCCAATTTCTAATGCCTTTAAATAGCTAAATGGTCAATAACATTCCAATTTCTATTGCCATGAAATAGTGGTAAATGACTTTCTGCAAGATAAAATTCCTCGCATATAAAAAAAACACTCCTACAACCAATCAGATAAAAAAAACTTACTGGCACCAAATCCTTGATCACGTACATGTGCGGCAGAGGGTAAACCTTCAGAGTGGAGCTGTTGTCATTGATCTTGCTGTAAAACGTCGTTAAAAATAACGTAAAATTACATTTTATACAGAATTACATGAGATGCACAACAAAAATACTTTTCTACCAATCAGAATCACAGGATTAATTCTTTGTCTTTGTGATGTAGTAAATCCCATGTGTGTTTTATTGTCATCTCGAGTTCAAGACATTTAAAAAAACACTCAAATACTGTTCATCAGTGTTACCATCATCAGCAGCAGCAACAGCAGACTTACTAACCAGAGGCATGCCAGTGTGTTCTCTCCACCGATATTCATGGAACACGAGCCACAGATTCCTTCACGACACGAGCGGCGGAAAGTCAAGGTTGGATCGATGGTGTCCTTGATCTTAATCAGGGCATCCAGGACCATTGGACCACAGCTGTAGAAATAGACACATGGCCTTTATAGATAGTTTCCACATCAGTGAAGATCCCTTATCTTGGCAGCCATCTTTGATGGCAACTTTAAGGGACTTTCAGATGAATTGAATAAAAGCGTACATTTTATTTTCTTGTAATTTCTGCATTTGTGGTAAAAAAATTAAAAGCTATACACCATTGGAAAGCTCTTGATATTCATGTTTTTAAAATACAATATTTTTAAAATTGATAAATGCACAAAGAATTGATATACAGAAATAGAACAGCGTAACTTTTTTTTTAACCTTTTAAAAAATCAAGATATTGTTTTGATATTTAAAATACTTCATAAAAGCAGTTAAATTAGCCATAAAATTCAGTAAAATAGACTGAAAAATGAAAAAAACAGTGGTGAGTTAAATACAGCACATATTTCCAGATTTCAGCCTGCATTAGCTTCTGCCTTAAACTGTCTTATCAGTGCCAACGACATCACATGGAAACTATCTATTGCAAGAAACAGTACCATTATATGAAGTGGTCAATTAGCAATACATGTACATTTTTTACTAATAGAATTCTCAAGTAGTTTTCATATTTTCTGACTAACGTAACATGCCTGGTATAAGTGGCCGTCTTGTCTTGGTTTAAGATATACATTGGAGCAACCAATTATGATCATTATTGTGACGCCCTGCTACGGAAAACAAGTTCAATGAATAAATAGCAAGTGTCCAAGGCTTAATCAATTCTGGTTGTCGAACATGAGATCCTCAAATCCAAAAACCAATATTAAGTTTGTTTTTGCTTTTGAAATACAATGCAGCAACCTTTTATGATCATTGCCCAGCTTTTTGGTAGAGGAAGACTCCAGACATATGTTTGGGTAGAACCACCGGTGCACCGCAAGTCAGCTGGAAGACCTTCTCACATCTAGTCCTTCACCCCAAACGGGACTCGAAAACACGCGGAAAACACAAATCGGCGACTCTACCACTATGCCACAATATTATGATTTCTTTGTAATGCTCAGTACAGTACAATATAATAATCCCATTTTTCTACACAGCTTTACGGAGACGGACTGCTCGAAGACACTTACTTGTTTAGGTCTATTTCGTAGATCTGCTGTCTTGGTTTGTCTCCTGGCTTGTCGGGATCCTGGAGAGAAAGAATATACAAAGTTTTATTCCAATCAGGCCTGGCCTTTCAGTTAGGGAAAAAAACTTTTTTACATAGCATCTGCTATTATGCGACATCGTGACTACGGAATAAAAGATAGTTTGAAGTTCGGAACAATCCGGACAGGGCCGGTATGAAGTTTCTTGTGATTAAACTAGCACACTCTTGATAGTAACATTGTTATTCAGTCATTAATATCATCAATTGGTTATATAAAAATGAAAATTTTGTAACGAGTTCAAGAGAAAAATCAAATGTTTTAATTACGATTCAGAAAACAGCCGAAAATTCAATTGATGCAGATTCTGGAAATGCAGCTTATACCCGGCTCCAGTTTTAACACCTTCCGGAAACAGAAATGGATCATGTGTGTTCTAAACATCGACAAATTGTTTGTTAATTGGGTTTATCGTCCCACCAACAGTATTTCAGTTATCTGGAGATGGTGTCCACTTGAAGCAGATATAGTGCTGCCTTCACTGTGTATAGCATGCCGTGAACACCTGGCATGATACCACACCCAGTCACATTATCCTGACACCGGGCCAACCAGTCGTGGAACTACCCTTATATTTGCTTGAGTGTTAGCAAGGGAGCTATACCACTACCATTTTTAACGACTTTAGTATGTTGCAGCCCGTGATCGAACCCGGGGCCTCCCGTACCTGGATGGACGAATTGAACAAAAATGTGATTTTTTTAAAGAAAAACAAGCCATAATAGGCAATTTTTTTTTAGACCAAGGTGAATTTTCCAGCTTGAGGAGAATTTTTTTCAGGTGGGGAAGTAGCCATTAAATTTTAATGCATATAACTTCAAGGCATATGAACAAGAAACAATGCAATTGAGAGCTTATTTTATTATCAGAGTTATAGTTTTGTGCTGTTTTTGAAATACATAGCAGTGACCGATTACAGTCGTTATAGTCACTTCCAGCTTTTTGGGTGGAGGAAGAAATGTCTGGGTAGAACAACCTGTGCTCCGCATGTCAGTTGAAATCTTCACACTGCCATGGGCCTTTATTGAAGTTATGAATTTATGAATAAAAAGGCCACAAACATAAAACATAAAAGCAAAAGCCCTCTGTTTCTTTGCTAGTATTAAAAACACAGGACAATATAAAAGTAAGTAAAATGTGCAGAAAGATTGATTTTCAATTGGAAAAAAATATAAATAAATAAAAAAGAATATCTATAATTATTTTTTCAACAAAATTATAAATTAATAATAGGAATTAATTGATCAATTATTCCCTGTTTGTAAAAACTATAATATTTTAAGATTACGCACATATCTGTAAATGGAGAACTTCTTCATACGTGGCTGTGGAGCCGCAGCTGTCTGGGCACATCTCGTCTGTAAAGATAAACAATGGAATTAACTGAGAGAAAAAATATAAACAACTACCATAAAGTCTTATTGATAAAACATACACAAAGATAAGACGCACCCCCTCTTTGAGGTTTAGAGTCAAGGAAAAAGCAAATTCTCAAAGACAAGATGCATCCCCTAATCTATCCAGCCAACCACCATTGAAGCAATTTCCATGCGCCGAATCGCTTGATTTGACTCAAAGGTATATGTTCCAATTGTTCCGTAAATCGGTTTTTGGAATTAACTGACAGAAAGAATATTAACAACTAAGCATTAGGGCTATATGAAAAGTTTATTGTTTCCATGGCAACTGTCAACGTGGTCAAGTGATTTTCTGGTCAGTCAGGTGATAAATCCAAAAATCTAGCTCGACTGGTTGAGGTTATTTTTACTAGGTGAAATCGAAGTTAAGTCTTGGCTTTAATATCTGGAAAAGTCACTAGCCCAACTAGACAAAAATAAAAAGAAATGAGAAGAACATTCTATCCGATTATGATAAACTCCCCAAAATTCAGTGGTGTTGCATTTTTAAACTATAAAGCGATTTTATAGGAATTAAATGTTTTCTGTTTTACAGTTAAAAGTTAATGATTGTTAATGAAGAGGTGCATGATTACAATCAATCTAATTTAAAAAAACAATATGGAAAACTAGTTTTAAAACATCAAAGCTGGGTTACAATGGGATCATACAACAACATATCTGTAGTCTTTAATTAGCAAAATCATGTACAGTATCTGCTATGCGAGATTTAAGCATTGGTGCAAGGCCAGTACCCAGAGGCCACTGCTCTGTCCTATACCTTTTATTCTGCAAGGAGATTTGGTCTATTGCCAATGTAATTCATTATATAATTCTTTTCCAGGTTATATAATATAGTTTGCTTTAAGATCTTTTCTTATTACATTATATTATTAGGGATTACATAATTAATAAAATATAATAAACAAAGTTAAGATTTGTATATTTAAGTTGTATACAACTTTAACATAATGATAAGAAGTTGTTTTTTTGTAAATAACAAATCAAATTGATGACTTAGTTTCTTAACTAATTAAATCCGAGAGATATAATCATTCATTGCCATTACTTGTGCAACGTGTTGTCACTGATGCAAAAATATGTCAAGCAATTAATGATTTAGTTGTGAAAATAGCTGCATTAAAAAAAAAACTAAAAAAAAAAAAAGACAAGAAAATTCGACCTTCACCTTCGTAAGACAGAAGGTTAGACTCCTAGTAGTTAAAGTCTGTGAAACTGTCAGTAGTCATAACCAAGTTACATAAATTTAATATAGTGATATTTAAGATATGTTTTGATAGAAAAAATGTTTCATCTACCTGTATAAGTTTAATCAGAGCCGACTGCGGTCGCAAACACTTGGCAAGGTCCTTCGCTAGCATTTTGCTTCCGATCTCGTCCCTTTTCTCTTTACATAATAATCCGAGTAAGCCGAATTGTAAAGTCAGTGACAATCGGAACTTCTTGGTGATAAAATAAATCACAAAATAAACAAAACCGTTCCGGTTGTTCAACGCAAGACCGGTAATCGATTTTACATTTAATTGTTTTAAGAAAAAATCATACAAAACAAACAGTCATATCATGGCAATATGATAAAAAGGTGCATTGCCCGTACTTATATGACTAAACGTTTAACGCCAATTAAAATACATTATCATTTATAGGTTTCTTCGCAAAGAAAAAAATATACAGACTGAGGTTCATTAGTGTTTAGGTACGAATAATCGTGACTGGTAGCAAAACATTGGTTATAACTAGAAGTCCGTATAAGGCTAAATCAGTACCTTAATGCAGACGGATAAAACACCCGCATTCAAACAATTATTTATTTCATCTGTAAATTCAGTTTGAATATCACGACAGACTAAGACTCATTTACAAAATAAATTCTGATCTGTGGCATCATGGTCTATATTGTATTATTAATCCGCTCTTTTTAGTAGGACTCACACACAACGATTTTCAGACACTTTCGACCCACTTATACAGGGATTCTATATACAGCAATCACATTTACGGGAGCAGGACTTTTCGACCCCAAAACAGGGGTCTGTATATGGAACAGTATCAACGCTTCCGGTACTCGGCTATAGTATTTTAACAGGGAATTGATAACGTGTTATTATGTATTTGTGTGTGTAATATATATTAATATATATATAAATGAAATGAACAGATACGTTTCTTTTATTTCAAACCGTTCTTACGTATTCTAATCAAAACTTAATAAAAAGTTCTCATACTATGTTCTGCGTATACATTGTGTTTTCATTTGTTGTTTTACTTATGACACAGCGTGTACGCAGAACTGTAGTTGGAGTACTAAGTTTCTATTAGCATATATAACACCTATTTCCGATGGTAGTGTCGATTCCATAACGAAGGTTAAAAATTTAAAAACAACCCAATATAGATACCCAATATGTTACTTTAATTTGGGATTGAATTGTCTTGGGGTCGATTTGTCTTGGGGGTCGAATAGTCTCAATATTTTGGGGGTCGAAAAGTCTAGGATTCCACATTTACTATTTCAGACTACCAAATATGAATTATTTTGAGCTCTGAGTCAGCTTTTCATATTAAAAACGCCGAGCAAGTGACGATCTAGTTAGACTCACCCAACTCACTCCACTGAATACGACGAGCTGTTTAACTCAATTTTCCTGAATACGGACATAAAGCCAGAATGATACTTGTTGCCGACTGTCTTCATTTCACTCACTGAATTGTTGCTCGATAGCTTTAATTTACAAATGGCGCTTGTTGCTGTCGCATTCAAAGCGACTTATTTTGAATTATTTTCACATTTTTAGCACAATCGCACATTAATAATACGTCTGCAGTTATCAGGTAATGTTACCGGCTTGTCTAGTTAAAAAAACTTGTATACATTTTAATAGTTGTTATAGTTATGTTATACCCAAATTCTTAAAGACATGCTTAGACATGCACACATTGATGCAATTACTCTATAAATAATTATAATATAACAACACGTATCTTTTTTAAATAACTATTCCTTCAAATTTATGTGAATATCTGGCAAATGTGAAATCCGTCAATTTGTATATAACTCAAATATAAAACGTGGGATGATAATAAATTCACTAGTTCTCCACAAAATCAGCCATTTAAAGTTCAATCTCCAGTCTCCTTTTTACTTTAACATTGCATATCTACTGTCAATGACAAAGTAATAAACTTGATGATATGAAACCACAAATACATATACTTTAAATGGCCCCTTCAATATAAGGAATAAAACCCAGTATAATAATAATGATAAGAATCTTTAATACCTTTGTCTTCTACAGATGTCCAATGGCCACCCATTTTGTTTGTCAGAGCACGGAGCCCCTTGCTCATCGTTACCCTAGTGGACTCGGGGGGAAGAGTCATGGTGCTGTGTCCCAGTACGAGGTGTACAACTCAGCGGACAAGCGTCACACACAGTTTCCCCCACCCGGCTGGGACTTCTCTCTCACATCAGAAGAAGACTCTCTCCCCTTGCTGGCATCAGCACCCCAGGCATGGAAAAATGCATCGTTTCAGCCTGATCCAGATTTGTGTTTAACGCCTCAAAAAAATTCGGAATCTGCCTTAAAGCCATCAGTAGCTAGTCGGAAGCCAGTACAAAAAACTGAATTTACCCTTGACCCCCTATTGGCACTGACTCCAGATAAAAGAGCAATTGTTAATGAATTTGAAGAAATTGATGCATTAAAAGCAAAAGGAAGAAAACAAAGAGTAAGATTTGATATTCAAAGTCAGTCAGAGGCTTCAGCGGATGAAAGTGGTGATGCTGTGATATGCAACAATTTAAAATCCCATTCCCCTCGGAAAACTTATGATAAGCCGTACCAGCCAGAAATATATGGAAATGAAAGTGATACTGAAGATGTTATGCTTGAAAAGGCTAAAGAGGCGCTAGGTTTGTCTGAAGACTCTAGACGTGTGGGATACACTGTTGGCAAGTCTAGTAAACAAGCTGAGGATTTGAATCAGAAAGACATATGTGACCCAGCAACATTTAACCAAAAGGAAACAGACTCAGCATCTAGCAAATCAAGCCTTAGTTCCTTGTGTAGGACTTCTAATTCTAAGCCTGGAAGTAATGAAAGAAAAATTGTTACAAAACATAATACAGAAATTGAATCAGCAAAAAGTAACACAGACAAGGTGACAGTAACTAATGCAGACCCTATAGCAGCATGCCGCGCAACCGAGCCACCTGGTTCGAAACGACGGGTAAAGGTACTGCGAGAAAGCCAACCTGGGCCAACACCCTCCAGTTACACTTTCCCATTTAATTCTGATCCATCAGAATACACTGGTGGGGAAGAACATCTATTTGCACGTCCAGAATTCAGCAGTACATTGCGGATGAAAGTAGCTGCAGAAAAACTGAAGGAAAGTGAGGTGGATGTTGAAAAGGCATTACAAAAGAAACTAAAGGTGTCAGAAAATACACGAACAGAGATCAATGAAAAGGTATGATATAATACTGGGCAACAGATAGTTTCCATGTGATGTCATAGGCTCTGATAAGACAGTTTAAGGCAACCATCTTTGAAGGTAGAAGCTAATGCAGGCCTAAATCTGGAAATATGTGCTGTAATAAAGTCACTACTGTGTTTTTATTTTTCAGTCTATTTTACTGAATTTTATATCAAATTAAACAGCTTTTATGAAGTATTTTAAATATCAAAACTATATTTTAATAGAATAAAAGGTAAACAGTTCATTTTGTTTAAGGATTAGCCAATAATTTTATTCATTTCTGTGTATTAATTCTTCATGCATTTATCAATTTTAAAATATTGCATTGTAAATATATGAATTTTAAGAGCTTTTCAATGGTGTAGAGCTTTCAATTTTTGGACCACAAATGGAAGAAATTAACAAGAAAATAAAATGTATGCTTCAATACAATTCATCTGAAAATCCCTTGAAGTTGCCCTCAAAGCTAGCTGCCAAGATGTGGAAACTATTAAAAAAATAACAGCTGCTTCACAGCTCATTAAAAATTTTTATCTAGGGAGGTTAAGCTGATCTACAGTCTACTGTTGACCATTGGCTCTACTGAGACATATCTGGGGTCTGCCCTTCAATATTTGGAGGAGAAGCAATGGAATTTAACTAAAAAAAAAATCTTACCTGGAGCTTTATCCTCACATTTCATTCAAAAGGGGACATAATAAATTCAAATTATACTGTGTTTGTTATCTCCCATGTAGATAGGTATTAGATGTATGCTTATTGATTTAATATAGTCCATTTATAACATATAAGGAACATTTCAGTTAAAAACATACACATAAGTCATAGCTTGTGAAAAAAGGCAAGTAAAAAATATGACTTGAGCATTTTTTATGAAAACTAAGTAACATTATACATTGTACCACACTCCTCACGACAGTTATGTTTTGATTAGCTTCAGAAACCACCGTTTTATATGTATGAACAATTAAAAAGAATAAACCAAAAATGTTGGGAGACCGTGGCTGAGCGGTTAGAGTCGCTGACTTGTAACTATTTGCCCCCAGTACCTGGGTTTGAGCCTCAGGTAGGATGTTTTCCAGCTAACCTGCGGTGTGCCCATGGTTCTACACAGACATAAATCTGTGGTCTTCCTCCACCAATAATTAGCTGGACTTCATAATTATGACCATAATTGTGTTGGTGTTATTTTACAAAAAAAATGACCAGATAGGAGAGGCCCTGGGTTCGATCCTGGGCCACGACATACCAAAAATGGTAGTGGTATAGGTCCCTTGCTAACGCTCAAGCAAATATAAGGGTTGTTCACGACTGTTTGGCCCGGTGTCAGTATATTGTGACTGGGTGTTGTATCATGCCAGGTGTTAACGGCATGCTATACACAGTGAAGGCAGCGCTATATCTGCTTTAAGTGGACACTGTCTCCAGATAACTGAAATACTGTTGGTAGGTCAATAAACCCAATAAACAAACAAAAAAAACCATCAATGAGGAGATTGACATTATGCAAATATTTCTTTTATAAAGTTTATGAAACCCGCAGGGGAGATGACAAATACATCATCTTTTATTTTGCTAAACAGAATTTCTCTATTTATACAGGCATTATCGCATGTCAATGCTGAGGGCACTGTGTTTTCTGGACTAGTCAGTTTGTCTCTCCCAGCAGAGGAGATTTGCAAGGAGGCAGCGGAGTTAAAGACGGCCAGAGCTAAACCCGCATTTCAGCCAAAGTCCAAAACCAAGGTGAGCGATTTTCATTAAAAGCTTAACTTGCTGGAAAAACCATGAGAGTCAGGTTTGTTTTATGTTAATAGAGCAAATGGTGCAAGCAAGGGATTAGTATATCGGACCTGGTAGCACAATTGATAGAACAGCTCCAGGTATGGGAGGTCCAGGGTTAAATCCCGGGCTGCGACATACCATAGGCCTTAAAAATGATAATGGTATAAGTTTCCTTGCTAACGCTCAAGCATATAAGGTAGTTCCACGACTGGTTGGCCCGATGTCAGGATAATGTGACTGGGTGTAGTATCATGACAGGTGTTCACGGCATGCTATACACAGTGAAGGCAGCACTATATCTGCTTCAAGTGTACAATATCTCCAGATAACTGAAATGTAGTTGGTGGGACATAAATCCAACAAACAAACTTCCAGCTGACCGTCACCTGGTGATTTTTTCCAGACGTTTGTTTTCAACCTTCCTCTACTAAAAAGTACTAAACATTCTTATAATGACCCAAACTGTGTTGCTGCAACAATTCTTTTTAAAGCAAACAAAGAGCAAACAAACAAAGAACACACTAAAGAAAGTAAACAAACAAAAAAAGCAATCAGGAGATGTAGCATTTAGTCAGTGTTTAGACATTTTTGGAGAATGAAAATCGAGCTTGGTCAGAATTTTAGCTGAGAACAATTTTTAGCAAGTGGTGCCAAATGATATACTTACAGGACAAGCGCGAGCCCGACCTGCTAGAATTCTACTCATCCGACAGACAGAAGGAGAGCGTAAGCCATGCCCTCTCAGGCCTCTCACCCCGCCCCCAAACTCTGGCAACGGCATCTAATTGGCGTGCCTTTGATCTCTACAAACATAGCAGGGTCTGGGAAGGACGAGGAACCAAACAGTAGCAGAGGCAACTAAAGATCTAACAAAAAGGTCTTATGTGAATATTTATAGTGTTAAAGATTTTATTTTGGAAATAATTAGAATGCTAGAACCAATCAGTAGGATGAATATTATCATTAAACAATAAATATGCTAAGTAGAACCAATGGAGCACCTCAGGTTATCAAGAAAACCTCCCCACATGAAAGTTCTTGTCCTGATCGGGACTCGAACCCACGTGGTGAGGGACTAAGGAGATTCAAGTCAGTGACTCGAACTGCTCAGCCATGGGCGCCACCCACCCCCCACCCTCCCCCAACATAAGACAACTAAGAAGTCTGAATCATTTACAAAATGTAGCAAGCTAAGGGTTAACAATTCTGGTGAAGTTTTATTAAGTGTATATATATTAAATGTACAGAGGATTTGCAACTTTTGACTTGTGTCATCTATTTTAAGGTGATTTTCAGCAAAATGAGATGTCATAAAAAGCAAATAAATCTTAGGCTTTACTGGAAAGGTTCTTGCTAAAAATGCTGGTTAATGTCTAAAGATTTGTTTAGGATTTGTGTGAGATTTGCCTTTTAACACAAAGGCCGTGATAAGTTTAACTTTCATTTTAGAATGTATTATAACTTAAACATGATATATTCATACATGTGAACTTTTTCTGAGGCTAAAGTGGGAGATTTGTTATTTTTCTATAAACTAAAAAGGACATTATCAGTTTCCAAGTAGGGACATTTCTGAAAATGTTAAATGTGAAAATGAAAAGTGTCTGTAAAACATCCCTCATTCTCAAATAATTTTGAACCTTAAAAGTGGGAGCCTCCCTCCAAACGTGGGAGAGTTCACTAGTATGCATTTTTTTTTCAGACAAGAAAAATTGCAACAAGTCTACATAAGCTCTAAATAAACTTTTACAACCAACTGTACATGTTCAGTGTTTAGGTCTATAAGTTGATAACACAAGCTTTTTTAATACATCGTTAATGAACACTGACAATAGATGTGCTCAGTAAAGCGCAAAGTCTAGGGATTTATATAACAATCAGTGTAGAGGGATATTAGAGTTGAAATATGTCCTTGATTAAACCTATCACTGCTGCCAGACATACGACATACATCTCATTCTAACCACTATCGGTAGAGCGTCGGCTTGCGGATCGGGAGGTCGTGGGTTCGAACCCCGGCCGGGTCTAACCAAAGACTTTAAAGTTGGTAGTAGTGGCTTCCCTCCTAACGCTCGGGGCTAAGGGGACAGCATTACGCCCGATGCGTCGGTGTCAGTATAATGGACCGGCCGGGTTCATTCCCTGGGCACCTCATAAGAGCCCCTGTGCTATAATGATAGAAATCTCGCTGCACAGTATCGGCATAAATGCCGGCTAATCCCTAATCCCTAACCACTATCAATGCTCTTATACATACACCGTATGTCCTGTTTACTACTATTTTTGAGTGTTTACAGTATTGATTATTTCCTTTAAAAGTAGGACCAGAGTTACTCCCCTTGACAGTAACTTACAGTGTTTTTTCTAAGAAATGTTCATATTTTTGAAGGCGTAGGAGTGAAAAGCCAAAAAAGAAAAAAACAATTCTGGATTTTTTCAACATTTTGTCTATTTTTGAAAGTCCATAACATTTTTATATCACATGATAATTATTAAATTGTATATGATTTAGAATCCATATTCACTTACCTTTCTAATGATATATAGTTTTACATATCCAAAAGTATAATCAATTTAGTGACGTATGGCATTTTCTTAGGAAATTTATAGAAAATTCCTCAGCTTGGGGCGTGCAGAATGGCTTAGCAGCAAAAGAGTTAAGATAAATAATCTTTTCAATGCATATTCAGTTACTTTTACAATAAATATAATAGGAACATCACAAAGTTTGGGATACATAGCATTTAGAGGGATTTTAAGAGTTGATACATTTGCATAATTGAGATACACATTATTTTCAGTGCATATTCATTTATAAGTGTTAGAGTTTAAAAAATGTTGATAATTAAGATACACAGTCTGTTCAATGCATATTTACATTTGCATTAATTTACCTTGTACTATATTGATAGCATATAATGATGTCTTAATCCTAAAATAAGCTAGTAAAACCTTGCCTCAAGTGATATTTACATGTGTTTATCTGTTGTGTAACAGTGATTTATATGTGTTTATCTGTTGTGTAACAGTGTTTTACATGTGAATATCTGTTGTGTAACAGTGATTGACATGTGTTTATCTGTTGTGTAACAGTGATTTACATGTGTTTATCTGTTGTGTAACAGTGACTAACATGTATTTATCTGTTGTGTAACAGTGATTTACATGTGTTTATCTGTTGTGTAACAGTGATTGACATGTGTTTATCTGTTGTGTAACAGTGATTTACATGTGTTTATCTGTTGTGTAACAGTGATATACATGTGAATATCTGTTGTGTAACAGTGATCAACATGTGTTTATCTGTTGTGTAACAGTGATTTACATGTGTTTATCTGTTGTGTAACAGTGATTTACATGTGTTCATCTGTTGTGTAACAATGATTAACATGTGTTTATCTGTTGTGTAACTGTTATTTACATGTGTTTATCTGTTGTGTAACAGTGATTTACATGTGTTTACCTGTTATGTAACAGTGATTTACTAGAACCTGAGATGAAATTGGTTTCAGACCATCGTATAGGATACATTTTCATGCAAATTTCACTAGTTATTTATATTTATACATTTGACGTTTTTTCTTGAATATTCTTTCGTCCTTTATCCTCTTTATTAAAAGTATATTTTGAATTGTGTTGTTTGAATACAGTATTTATGTAATAAAATGTTTATGCAAAACATGTTGTTTATCGTAACTATTGTTTATTTATGATACTAAATCTTTTATCATTTTCTATACCAATGTTATCTTACTTTTTTTGCCCCTTTCTCACCTAATTCTGTCACTGTTGCTCTGCATTCTACCAACACTACTTCAGTTATTACTGTATGTAAAAAAGTAATAGAAAGTATCAGTTACACAAAAATGAGTCACAATATTTTTGCTGAAAGCTGATCATTAATAACATCACAAAAGTGAGTCACAAAAATGAGTCACAATAATTTTGCTAAAAGCTGATAATTAATAACATGAAGTAAGGAAATCCACCACTGCTTTCTAGAACATTTTCATTAATTTGTCTTTGAGCAACCTGCGATAAAACCGGGTGGACCGTGGCTCTAATCTCGCACTTCCTGACGAGTTTGGACATTTTGTTTTCAAATAGATCGTTTTTCTTTTCGTTGCTTGCATTTGAGAAACTCGTCAGGAAGTGCGAGGTTAGAGCTCTGTAAAACTGGTTTAAGCACCCTAGTCGGTCCATATTGCCGACTGACCGTTCCAAGGCGGTAACTGTCGGGTTTGCTCTTTTCCTTAAATGACTCATCACAAATGTGTTCTTACTTTTCTCTTGGCTTGCATGTGAAATACCTTTGTTCTGTGCCTTTTCGGAGTTTTTTTTTTTTGCAATACTTATAGGACTTTGTCATATATTCTTATTGTCAAATGCAAGCAATGAAAAGATAAACGATCTATTTGGAAACAAAATGTCCATGCGCTGATATATTCTATACGTTAGGACGAAAGTAGTGACGTCATTGAAAAATAATGTCCACATAGTGTTTAGAAAAGAATATGGTATTATTTCGATTTGAAAAACTACACAAAAATGGTTGACTATAAATAAAATTAACTTTCTGAATCATGAACAAACATGACCAGAGACGAATAAATGGTTGTAGCATCCTGTTCATGTGAAGATGGAATTGAACAACCAAAGTTCAATGTCCAATGAAGCTGTATATAGTCGTCAAAGGGTCTGGCTCCAATTTATTCTTTTTTTTTTATCTTCTACACTTTAGTTACCCTCAAATACTCCAGCTATTATTTTCGTATCTTTTTGTCCATTTTAGAAATTCCATTCCACGGGATGCAACTACATGTAGTATGAATTTCAGTTGACTGTGATATTAATTGTTAATACCTCTTCGAATTACATAAGCAATAGTTTAACAATGACAATGCATTGCTTTGGATATGGAATTTATCATAATGTTGTCAACCTCAGCAATTTGTGATAGATGCATTATATTAACTGTGATATTGTATTTGTTATATTAACCGCCATTTATATTTTTCTTAGGGTTTTAAAAACAATTACCGAGGACCACAATGGAAACAAATGCTGGCAATCTCTTGCATCATGCTTGGTATTGGAAGCATTCCATGGTTACTCTTTAAAAATAATAAATAAATCATTGTGGTTTTATAACAATGTTGATTATGATGAACAACTGAATTGTCTGTAAACTATTCTATATTTCATATGCCGAAATACTCTATATATCTATCAAAAATGTTATTGAAAGCGAACAGAAATGACGCTAAAAAAATACCGTTATGAATACACCAAACGACGTCAAGTACGTTCGCGCCAATGGAACACGTCATGATTCAATCTCCAACGCAGTAATCTCCCCCTTTCAGTAAAGAGAATCTCTGCTACCACACAGAAATCCTTCCAGATCTGGAAGGATTTGATTTTTCTACTTTTAATTTTTGTTCAGTAAAATGACAATCGGAATGAATGTGTATGTAAGAAAAACGACTAATAATGGATGAAAAAACAAATTCTAACTATAAAGAAAATAAAAGAATGCATTTATCACTACAATCGTAACAACTCGGCCATTTCCGTCCTTTCGCCGAGGGCGAAATTTCAGTGTTACACCGGTTCAATGTAAACAATCAATGGATACTGTTGAAGAAATTCACAAAGTAATAACGGAGTTTGACTCCTCCATAAAAGCGAAACCCAAACAGATCGAGTGTCTGCAGTCTCTGTTGGCAGGCAAAGACGTCATAGCTAATCTGACTATCGTCACGTGATTTTGTATGATGGCAGTGGTTTTAAGCGAGCGTAGCGATGTCGTAAACCCTGTGCGGAGTTTGGTCATGATTACGTTGTGTTAATGTCACTTAAGACGACCAATTGCATTAAAGCATTTCGAGACAAAAAATGTGTTATAATATCAGAATCTTATTATTATATTTTCCATATAGTGTTTTTATTCAAAATACGCTTAGCTATATGATGCGGCTGTAGTCGTAAATATGTGTTTAGTAGCGTACGCATGTGCATGTAGTTGCTTATAATTGATTTCGTTCGCCCTAAATGGTGCCGCTGTTAGGACTATTATGGGATGCATTTAATAGGGACGACAGTGCAGCAGGCAATAACAAGAAATCGCAGGTCTTCTGTGAGACCTTTTTTCTCAGACAAGAGCCAAGTATGCCGCTTTTAACAGTGTTACTTGCAACAATAAAGTGTAGCTGAGTTGATAAAACGATTTTCCGGAATTAATATGAATTCGCAGCTGTTTGGCGGGATCTTTTTTCACAAGAGAAACCGCAATCGGAACACCTCGGATAATTCACGAATCATCTCTCGGATGTATGTAGGCAGTCGGATCACCTCGGCCATTTATCGAAATGGGACTTCTTTTGAGGCAGACGTCAAACAAAACAAAGATGGCAGTTCGGGTGACAGCTGACTACAGTGCGATGCCAGTAAAACTTCAATTTGTGGCGGCTTCAAATTTAAATCGTCCGATTTTTGTTTACCCAGCACAGCTGTCAAACGATGGCATTGTTTATGTTTTGTGCGAACTACTTAGGCATATTCTTCTTCCGACTTCCGGCGAACAAAACGATCGTGATTTGAGCACGTATCCTTGCACCAGATACATCCGAGGGATGATTGTCCCGAGGACGGAATTACCCGAGGAGTTCCGATTGGAGAAACCGAACCGAGTATGCCTATTTTAACAATGCAGCTTGCAATTACAGATGTAGCAGACAACAAGGGCGAAAGCAAAGTTGCAGATTGTCTAGTTTCCATCCGAGTTACTCTCATCGTGATGACTACAACAGTGTAGGGCCAAACTCCCCGCAGTGATTTCTTCCCTTGACAGTACATTATATCACTGCCACCAGCAAGTTGTTTCGCCGAAATACAGGCGGATAGTTTTTTTTAATTTTTATTTTTTTCTGGACATATCTCCTCAAAATATAGTATCTTTCCTTTAAAAATATTAATTTATCATATTAAAAATAAAAAGTAACTTAAAGTATGAAAAAATATGAAATTATGAAATTCAATTTTTAAAGTTTATGGAGGCCGCCATGTTTACTTCACGTGATACTCTATCGTTACGTGATCCTTGCTGGGGGCAGAGATTTAAGTAGCAACGCGTGACGTAATCGCTGTGAGGAGATTGGTGTAGGGCATGCTTTCTAAGGCGCATGGGATGTCTCACACCCATGCCCTTTCTTGTTTTTTAAATGTAGCAAGGTACCGGAAACC
This sequence comes from Sinonovacula constricta, assembly GCA_007844125.1. Taxonomy (NCBI): domain Eukaryota; kingdom Metazoa; phylum Mollusca; class Bivalvia; order Cardiida; family Solecurtidae; genus Sinonovacula; species Sinonovacula constricta. The sequence goes on from CM017566.1 coordinate 50,816,772, forward strand.
ATATTTCAGATTGCATGCAGGGATTGCTTCTCGAACAAAATTAAGGATACAGATGTCTGAAAGTTCACTTTCTAAGTTGACTGATAACATCCGAACGTGTTAATTTTCATAGTTATCTTTTTATGTGTTTTCCACGCGAGGCCTTAATCAGAAAAATTAACCCTTCCTGTTTATCATAAATTTGACAGACTATGCAATCGCAACATCATAATCTCCTATGATCGGATATTAAAGTGAGATGAAAGGATAACTCAGCTAAAATTCTAAAGATCACTGATTAGCAAAAAAATGTGTTTGTTTTTTTTATAATCGGCAGAAAAATAAAACAGAAAATCAGCATGTTCCACTTCAAATACAGTTGTTTATTGCACCTTGATGTAAAATAACAGCTTAGTGAAATTTATACTCACTTGCATCAAAGCACAGATGGTCGATAGACGTAAATAAACCAAAAAAAGGAACAATATCAATCATCACTCCATTGCATACTGGTTTTATACATAATGCAAAAACCTAGCTTTTTTTACATATCATTTTTTTGGAAACTTTGTATGGTTGAAATAGATGATCTGATATGAGTGTTCATTAGATACTGAAAATATTAAACTCGTTGTCTAAAATGACGGCAGGGTCTCGTTTCGTATCATTTTATCCAAATCGTTTAATATTTTCAGTGTTTAATGAACTCGAATTCTCTTTATCACATTACCAAAACATCAGCTTTTTTGTTAACAATGCATTATCTTTTTATAGTATGAACATTCGGCCTTGACATATGTAAAATTGGGAGAAATCGCACAAAAATCGTTCTCTTTACTCGACCGGTTTCCATAAGAAGGGAACAGATTCGTTTATAACATGACTAAAATGTTTTTGTTTATTAATTAAAATGAAATTGTCCAATAAAATACAAAACACGGCGACAACAAAGTGATCAGGAAATGGCATATACACTACACATACTTAATGACGTCACACTACAATTATGACGTCAAATTACGATTACTAACTTGTGTGTTGCCAAAAATAACACATGAGTGTTACCTCACACTCGTGCGGTAGGTTGTGTGATAAAAATAGATCTTACCCAAATATCTATTGGAAGCATGTTGTATATGAGAGACTGATAGTTAAATAAAACATTTGTCTGAAAGGACATGCGTTTTTGTTGAAATTTGTTATTCAAGAAAAAGATAATAATGAGCATTTATTTAATATCTAGTAAAAAGGTTCACATTCTCCTATTTTTAAAATCGGAAATCATAAACTTTCGTATTGTTTTTGGAGTTTTTAGATATCTGAATTTCGGAGGCAGGAAGACTTGACATTCCGTTACCTTACTACTCACGACCAGTCTTCAGGCCCTGGGAAAGGAAGGAGTGAGTACATAAACCAGAATGTATGACGATGGGGACTTTGACGCATAAATTGTGTTCAGGCATGCTTCAAATGTCTAGATTATTAGCGTTATATGTTTAAACTAGATGTTCAAGTGATTATATTGTGTAATGCAAATACACATAAAATGCAGATTTGTGAATGAACAACGCCGCGCAAGAATATCACTCAGTGACTAGAGGAAAGAGGCGAAACGAGGAATCTAAATGTTATTAGAACGCGTGTACCACTGTCTATGCATTATCTACAATGCCGAGATTGTTGCAATATACCGCACGGGGCCTCACTGAATTTGAGAATCTATGCCGATATGATAGAGGTCTCTCTTATCACTTCAGTATCTCATTCTTAAGTTACCGCTTACGTTCGCACCTTAGTGTCTATTTCTTAAGTTACCGCTCACATTCACACCTAAATATCTCATTCTTAAGTTACAGCGCACATTCACACCTCAGTATGTCATTCTTAAGTTACCATGCACATTCGCACCTCAGTATGTTATTCTTAAGTTGCCGCGCACATTCGCACCACAGTATGTCATTCTTAAGTTACCTCACGCATTCGCATTACAGTATGTCATTCTTAAGTTACCGCACACATTTGCACCTCAGTATCTAATTCTTAAGTTACTGCACACATTCGCACCTCAATATCTAATTCTTAAGTTACCGCACACACTCGAACCTCGGTGTCTAATTCTTAAGTTACTGCACACATTCGCACCTCAGTATCTCATTCTTAAGTTCCTGCACACACTCGCACCTCAGTATCTAATTCTAAAGTCACCATGCACATTCGCACCTCAGTATCTAATTCTAAAGTAACCATGCACATTCGCACCTCAGTATCTCATTCTTAAGTTACTGCACACATTCGCACCTCAGTATCTAATTCTTAAGTAACCGCACATATTCGCACCTCACTATCTAATTCTAAAGCCACCATGCACATTCGCACCTCAGTATCTAATTCTAAAGTCACCATGCACATTCGCACCTTAGTATCTAATTCTAAAGTCACCATGCACATTCGCACCTTAGTATCTAATTCTAAAGTCACCATGCACATTCGCACCTCAGTATCTAATTCTAAAGTCATCATGCACATTCACACCTCAGTATCTAATTCTAAAGTCATCATGCACATTCGCACCTCAGTATCTAATTCTAAAGTCACCATGCACATTCACACCTCAGTATCTAATTCTAAAGTCATCATGCACATTCGCACCTCAGTATCAAATTCTAAAGTCACCATGCACATTCACACCTCTGTATCTAATTCAAAAGTCATCATGCACATTCACACCTCTGTATCTAATTCTAAAGTCACCACGCACATTCGCACCTCTGTATCTAATTCTAAAGTCATCATGCACATTCGCACCTCAGTATCTAATTCTAAAGTCACCATGCACATTCGCACCTCAGTATCTAATTCTAAAGTCACCACGCACATTCGCACCTCAGTATCTAATTCTAAAGTCACCACGCACATTCGCACCTCTGTATCTAATTCTAAAGTCACCACGCACATTCGCACCTCTGTATCTAATTCTAAAGTCGTCATGCACATTCGCACCTCAGTATCTAATTCTAAAGTCACCACGCACATTCGCACCTCAGTATCTAATTCTAAAGTCATCATGCACATTCGCACCTCTGTATCTAATTCTAAAGTCACCATGCACATTCGCACCTCAGTATCTAATTATAAAGTCACCATGCACATTCGCACCTCTGTATCTAATTCTAAAGTCACCATGCACATTCGCACCTCTGTATCTAATTCTAAAGTCACCATGCACATTCGCACCTCTGTATCTAATTCTAAAGTCACCATGCACATTCGCACCTCAGTATCTAATTCTAAAGTCACCATGCACATTCGCACCTCTGTATCTAATTCTAAAGTCACCATGCACATTCGCACCTCACTATCTAATTCTAAAGTCACCATGCACATTCGCACCTCAGTATCTAATTCTAAAGTCACCATGCACATTCGCACCTCTGTATCTAATTCTAAAGTCACCATGCACATTCACACCTCAGTATCTCATTCTTAAGTTACCATGCACATTCGCACCTCAGCATCTAATTCTAAAGTCACCACGCACATTCGCACCTCAGTATCTAATTCTAAAGTCACCACGCACACTCGCACCTCAGTATCAAATTCTAAAGTTACTGTGCACATTCGCACCTCAGTATCTCATTCTTAAGTTACTGTGCACATTCGCACCTCAGTATCTAATTCTAAAATCACCATGCACATTCGCACCTCAGTATCAAATTCTAAAGTTATCGTGCACATTCACACCTCAGTATCTAATTCTAAAGTCACCACGCACATTCGCACCTCAGTATCTCATTCTTAAGTTACCGTGCACATTCACACCTCAGTATCTAATTCTAAAGTCACCACGCACATTCGCACCTCAGTATCTCATTCTTAAGTTACCGTGCACATTCACACCTCAGTATCTAATTCTAAAGTCACCACGCACATTCGCACCTCAGTATCTCATTCTTGAGTTACCGTGCACATTCACACCTCAGTATCTAATTCTAAAGTCACCACGCACATTCACACCTCAGTATCTAATTCTAAAGTCACCACGCACATTCGCACCTCAGTATCTCATTCTTAAGTTACCGTGCACATTCACACCTCAGTATCTAATTCTAAAGTCACCATGCACATTCGCACCTCTGTATCTAATTCTAAAGTCACCGTGCACATTCGCACCTCTGTATCTAATTCTAAAGTCACCGTGCACATTCACACCTCTGTATCTAATTCTAAAGTCACCATGCACATTCGCACCTCAGTATCTAATTCTAAAGTCACCGTGCACATTCGCACCTCTGTATCTAATTATAAAGTCACCGTTCACATTCACACCTCAGTATCTAATTCTAAAGTCACCATGCACATTCGCACCTCTGTATCTAATTCTAAAGTCACCGTGCACATTCGCACCTCTGTATCTAATTCTAAAGTCACCGTGCACATTCACACCTCTGTATCTAATTCTAAAGTCACCATGCACATTCGCACCTCAGTATCTAATTCTAAAGTCACCGTGCACATTCGCACCTCTGTATCTAATTCTAAAGTCACCGCGCACATTCGCACCTCTGTATCTAATTCTAAAGTCACCATGCACATTCGCACCTCAGTATCTAATTCTAAAGTCACCATGCACATTCGCACCTCTGTATCTAATTCTAAAGTCACCGTGCACATTCGCACCTCAGTATCTAATTCTAAAGTCACCACGCACATTCGCACCTCAGTATCTCATTCTTGAGTTACCGTGCACATTCACACCTCAGTATCTAATTCTAAAGTCACCACGCACATTCACACCTCAGTATCTAATTCTAAAGTCACCACGCACATTCGCACCTCAGTTTCTCATTCTTAAGTTACCGTGCACATTCACACCTCAGTATCTAATTCTAAAGTCACCATGCACATTCGCACCTCAGTATGACATTCTCAAGTTACCGTTACCTTATGTTAAGTTATTCTGAAGAGTTTGTAGTCGGCAAATCTATCACGGCCACAGGATCGCCCCCAAATCCAAACCCAATCACACTGTCACAAGTGGTCCTACAGGGTTTCAAGTACATGTATTCATTTTGAATCAGTTTTGTTGAATATTTGATTATAAATGATTTCAAATGATTACATATGATTAAAATGATTACAAATGATTTAAAATAATTACATATCATTAAAACCGATTACAAATGATTTCAAATGATTACATATATGATATGTTTCTATAGAGTTTTTAGTATCAGACAATTAAGGATTGTGATATGTTTCTATAGAGTGTTTAGTATCAGATAAGTACGGATTGTGATATGTTTCTATATAGTTTTTAGTATCAGACAAGTAAGGATTGTGATATGTTTCTATAGAGTGTTTAGTATCAGATAAGTACGGATTGTGATATGTTTCTATAGAGTTTTTAGTATCAGACAAGTAAGGATTGTGATATGTTTCTATAGAGTGTTTAGTATCAGATAAGTAAGGATTGTGATATGTTTCTATAGAGTTTTTAGTATCAGATAAGTACGGATTGTGATATGTTTCTATAGAGTTTTTAGTATCAGATAAGTACGGATTGTGATATGTTTCTATAGAGTTTTTAGTATCAGACAAGTAAGGATTGTGATATGTTTCTATAGAGTTTTTAGTATCAGACAAGTAAGGATTGTGATATGTTTCTATAGAGTTTTTAGTATCAGACAAGTACGGATTGTGATATGTTTCTATAGAGTTTTTAGTATCAGACAAGTAAGGATTGTGATATGTTTCTATAGAGTGTTTAGTATCAGATAAGTACGGATTGTGATATGTTTCTATAGAGTTTTTAGTATCAGACAAGTAAGGATTGTGATATGTTTCTATAGAGTTTTTAGTATCAGACAAGTAAGGATTGTAATATGTTTCTATAGAGTGTTTAGTATCAGATAAGTACGGATTGTGATATGTTTCTATAGAGTTTTTAGTATCAGACAAGTAAGGATTGTGATATGTTTCTATAGAGTGTTTAGTATCAGACAAGTAAGGATTGTGATATGTTTCTATAGAGTGTTTAGTATCAGATAAGTACGGATTGTGATATGTTTCTATAGAACGTTTAGTATCAAATAAGTATGGATTGTGTTATCATTTCTATAGTGTGTTTAGAATCAGATAAGTACGAATTGTGATATTTTTCTAAAAAGTGTTTAGTATCAGATAAGTACGGATTTTTTATTTACTTTACGTTGAGCATCGTTTCAGTGATGTACAAGAAATGTTTCAATGGCTTTGACACAAAATGCTTGCATGGTTTCAGTTAACACCTGGACGCATCTAAAGAAAAAACACTCATCTATATCCTAGTTTCTGAAAACCTTGAAAATCGTCAATGTTTATTAGATATAATTATTGAAGACAAACATTTGAAATTGAATTAAAATCTGGTATGCCTGTAGCCATGCATGCCAATAAAGTGAGGAAGTAATTTAATGTTACAGTATGCCTGGTTACTATCATATTTTGACACCATGCGAATCATGACTTGGTCTGCAAGTAAGTAAACAGGAAGCAAAAATTTATGAGTTGCAATTTTAAAAGTACCCCTTAATTTTCTGTAAAATTCATTGACAAAGCCAAGCAAGAGTTAAAGATCTTTTGCTCGATGCACTTTTGTATTTTCATATTATCTACAGTATATTTAAAGTTTGAAGCGAACATGTTGCATTATGACGAAGTGATGTCCTGGACCAGCAATACCATGAAACAAGAGACCATTAATAGGTGAATAAGAAAAGGTCCTATCAAAACTCCAACAGATATTTAAATTTTATCCATCAGTAGACAAAGGCAAACAAGGTAAATGCAAATGTGAAAAACAAACAAACACAGAGACGAGACATAACACACATAAAGAAAAACCATCAGTTACCGCCTTGGAACGGTCAGTCGGCAAAAGGGCCAACTGGGGTGCTTAAACCTGGTTTGTGGAGCGCTCCAACCTCGCACTTCCTGAAGGTTTTTCTAGCAAACAAACAGTGTAAATAACAACATCCCGTCAAAGTGAAACAACTAACAGTAAGCACCTGCATCGGGAGTTAAAACAAATACAATGAACTTATATACACACATTACAACTAGCAACAAAATAAACTATAAACATATTTACAGTAGATAAAATCCTCGGCAACGTAAAAACAAAAATCCCAAACGAGAGACCAGTTTGAAATAAAACAGCTCATGTGCTGATATATTATGAGATATTATAGGAAAAAATAAATAAAACAGCACAAGCGCTGATATATTATAAGATATTTTAAGAACAAATAAAACAGCCCAAGCGCTAATATATAATAAGAACAAATAAATAAAACAGCCCAAGCGCTGATATATAACAAGATCAATTTAAATATGGCATATAATGCCATGACATCAAGACTTTGAACCATCATAACCATCTTCACAATTATTGAATGGCACTCTGCACCCTGTTTTATATGTATGAAGTAAATCCACTTGATTCTCATTCTACACCGTTTGGGTTCGAGCCCCGATCCGATCAAGAACTTCCATGTCTGGTTTTTCTACACCAATAATTAGCTGGAAGTCGCTAAATTGACCATAAATTGACCATAAATGGCGTCGGCGCGATGTAAATGAATAAATAATAAATAAACAAATAAATAAATAAAATAAATAAATAAATAAAAGATAACGACAAAAACAATAAATAAATAAATAAATAAATAAATAAATAAATAAATAAATAGATAAATAAATAAATAAAAGATAACGACAAAAAACAAAGTACAATATAAAGGAACAAACCAGTAACAATTCTTTAAATATTTTGCGGAAATGTTTGGCAAAATCTGACTGCTTATCCTGGATATGCCAAAACATAAGCCAATTCTTTTTAAGTGAACGAGTTAAGAAAGTTTTCCTGACAAAGCTGTAGGGAGAAATTGAAAATAGTAAAATGTATATTTTATTCTTTCTTATTCACTAGCTGGCATGTACAGCTATTTCATTAGTTAATCAATACGTTTTGTATTATATATTTTAATCAAACATCACTCGATTTTTTTATAGAGAAATTAAGTATTGTGACTTATTGGAAATTCTTACTGCTTTATTCCTAAAAAAGTACATTTCATTAAAATGCATAATGCCTTATGCCCTGATGGACAAGTTTTTCTAACATATGGTAACTTCAAATTTTAAATTTCAAAATAACGTTCTTAAAGTTAATGAATCCTAACATTAGTGCATTCGTTTTAATATCACGAAAGCGAAATACCCACAAAACTCAATCCTTGTTTTTGTTTTGGTATTGCGTATTTCTGTTTGGCATGAGGCATGAGTCACAAAGGTTCAAAACCTCCCTACTCGTTCTGAATTTGACAGCCTTTTCATGCGATTGAAATCTTAGTGTCATGTGGTCAGATATTAAAATGAGATGAATAGAAGTATTTGATGAATAAATAATTAAGATCAAAGATGAACTTTAACATGTGGATATTAATTTAAAAGGAACACAATAGCTGGTTTCTTCTTGGCATGTCGCGAATATTCCCACTCCAGTGATGTAGCAATTAAATAGAAGAGATGCTCACGCGCATCAAAGAACATATGACTAATAAGTATGAAGTCGATTCCTTCTTCTCAGAAAAATATGGCTATATATTCTCCTTCACTAAATGTAACGATGTAAACTTCATGTTTCAACACTAAACTTTCTAATTTCTATATCAAACAATATCAAAATCAAGAACTATCTTTATAAATGACAATTTTAAAAACACCAAAAAAAAGCAACATCAACAAAAAAAAAATAATAATAAAAAAATAAATATATATATATATTTTCTACAATTCACAATTCTATATAACACTTGATTAATCATTGGAGTAGAAAAACATCACTCATTTACTTGTGTTGAAAATATAGATTGAAATAGAAATATTGAGAAAAATATTAACAATGCAAACCTCTTTTGTTTTTAGTGTCCAGTCTTAATAGAAACACTTCTTTAAAAAGATTAATGAAATCGTTCCGCAGCAAACTTAATACGACTAAGATCTTAGTCTTCATTTGCAAAGGTTTAATTTCCAGAAAGAGCTAATGGTTTTGTTTGAGGACTTAAGCGATTCGGAGCCACTATGTTTCAAAAACTATACACCAAAAACCATTCGGTTTTTCCCCCGCAAGGTCAGCTTCAACTTTGACACAATGGACAGAATGAAGAAAATATGACAAAAACTTATAAAGTAATGCAACACATGTATCAAAATTTGAAAAGGCACAGGACAAAGGTATTTACATGTCAGTCAATCTAAAAATTACTATAAAACTGTGACGCGACATAATACTAAAATTATAGAGCAAACGAAAAGAATAAGAATATATGAGAGTCCTATGAGCATTGCAACATATACAAAAATTTGAAAAGACACAGGACCAAGGTATTCACATGTACGCCAAATGTAAAAGTGAGAACAAACCAGTGATGTGTGATTTAATAATAAGAGCAAACCCGACAGTTACCGCCTTGGAACGGTCAGTCGGCAATAGCGACCGACTGGGGTGCTTAAACCGGTTCTACAGAGCTCTAACCTCGCACTTCCTGATGATGTGTTTCTCAAATGGAAGCAATGAAAAGAAAACCGATCCATTTGAATAAATGTCAAAGCGCTGACGTTTTGTTTGACAATTTATGACGAAAGTAGTGACGTCATTGAAAAATAATGTCCACATAGTGTTTAGAAGAGAGATAGGTATTATTTCGATTAGAAGACCAATAAAAAAGTTAATAGTAAATGAAATAAACTTTTTGAATAAAAATGACAAGAAAAGGGTAATTTGTTGTAACATCCTGTTCATGCGAAGATGGAATTGAGGAACCAAAGTCCAACGTCCATCAAAGGAAATACACGTAACAATCCTTCTAGGATGAATTAAATGACAACATAGATTACATGCACGGGGATATTTTTTACGACCGCCACACTGCACAAGTAATATTGTTGTGATCATGAATAAGAATATATAAGACAAAGTCCTATGAGCATTGCAACATATAAAAAAATTGAAAAGACACAGGACCAAGGTGTTAACATGTAGGCCAATTTTAAAAGTGAGAACAAATCTGTGATGAGTGGCGGTGAATATCTATTTCAGTAAATCACCTTTTTTGCTTGGCAATAATATCATTATAACGATAAGTGCACACTATAACTAGAACCAGCATGTTTGCTAACTTCGCTCATTGCAAAAAACATTCGCAGTTTGTTTTATGGGAATATTGTGACTTAACATCTTAAACAAATGATTTATGCAACCCACTATAGAAATAAATCAGCCATTATATAGCTTTTACGATGTAGTGAGTTTATTTTTTGATAGTTACCTGAAGACAGACGGCGAAATACTTAAGTGGTAACAAAAAAGTAAGCTAGCAGATATGAATCTACAATTGTTGCATCGACCTATACGTCTATACTTAATACTTATCTTGGTAAAAGTTACGTGCAAGTTCAGTCAAAAGTAAACTGTACCAATGCCCTTGTTTTCAAAGGTATTTGTTAAAATAGGGTTTTTTATTGTATAAATGTACATTTACTTAACATTTATAGATAATGTATGTTTGTTGTTAAAATTTAAAATAAATTATATACACAATATATACACAATATAATAATAATATCTTATTTCAGCAGAACACTTTCATGTGTGGCAAAAATCACCATAAAAACTCGACACCTGCACATCGGCTCCAGGTACGGGAGGCCCCGGGTTCGATCCCGGGCCGCGACATACCAAAGTCGTTAAAAATGGTAGTGGTAAAGCTCCCTTGCTAACGCTCAAGCAAATATAAGGGCAGTTCCACGACTGGTTGGCCCGGTGTCAGGATATTGTGACTGGGTGTGGTATCATGCCAGGTGTTGACGGCATGCTATATACAGTGAAGGCAGCACTATATCTGCTTCAAGTTGACACCGTCTCCAGATAACTGAAATACTGTTGGTGGGACGATAAACCCAACAAACAAACAAACAAAACACCTGCACACTGTTTGAGCCTTTCTGCACGTCATGAATTTGACAGCCTTTCCAAGCGATGGGAATGTTAGTAACCATCAGTCGGACATTAAATAGAGATGAAAGGTTCGCTGAAAAATAATAAAGTTCATTGATTAGCAGACAAATACTGAATGATTAATTGTACATGACCATAAATTGAAATGGAACCAAACAAAAGTCTCCCACTTGTGATGTCACGACACCTGTAAATTATTCCTATTTCTGTGAAGTGACAGTTAAATGGAAACGAAATCAATACTCGCTCGCATCAAAGAACAGATGATTGACAAGCATGCAGGCACGAGAGAAATAAACAGTGGCAATAATAAAGCTAAGTTACTCTACATCTGAAAGGAGTATTGTAAAGTCACGGAAGTCACGAGAACTTTTGCTAAATAAAATGATATGGCTTATGATAAAAAATAGAGACTAGTCGAAATAACATTTTTGGTGAAGCAATCTATTCTTAAATCTTTACCTTCTTAAAGATGCTGATGCCAGGGCAATATTAGAACAAGTTACTCATTGAGCTAACATCTTCATCTAAAAATGAAACACACCACTTTACCAACGACGTATACATTTACTGTGAGTCATCGTCGGATACCCACGACCGATCCATTCCGTTATTCTCCATTCATCGCCCGTGGGATATTAAGTTCTTTTTTCGCAGTTTCTTGTAATGATATTTCATTGGTCGCTTATAATCCGGTGAAGATTATCAGTCCAATGATAAAGTTCGTTCGATTGTGGCACTATGCGCAGCTATTGTTATACTTCTTGTCTCCACGCTGAAGAGTATGGGTTTTGTAAACAGAATTATGACTGGTCAATTCTTGTTCTATTTATTTTATTAAGACGACAGAAACTTTACAATAAATCCACAGTCGACCATTGTAGTGAATAGTCGAGCGTGGGTATCCGACGATGACTGTGTAAAAGTCAATATCTACCACGTTAGACTACGTTTAATCGCAACTGTAGTGCCAATTTATGTAGAAGCAATTAGGCCTCCTTGGCAATAACTTTCTGCTTTCATCGCCCAACTAAATTAGTGCGCAAACTTAAATCTTCTCATTGCATCGTTTAGCTAGATGAATTTAAATTCGTTGGTTATAATAAGTGAAGAATATAAAATAATCAACATAATTATTTTTATATTTACGAGTTTATTAAACATATGGAATTACAAAAACATTTACAACTGCTTATCCTATTCTAGAAAAAAAGATATTGAAAAATATATTTTGTGAGTTATATGCATCGTGCATGTTATGCTTTACAAAAGTGGATAACTTATTATGAAAGTAAGTTCGCGGTATACTATCAGTGCAAAATATTATTATGAAATAAATGTTTAATTGTCTGTATAGCTTAGTATAATAATATCTTTAAAATAACTGATAAAAATATTGTTTATTAAAATTTTAGTGAATATTCATCACAAAGACAAACACACTTACATCTGAAAGCATTGCCAACGCTGCATTTTCCTTGTTTGTATACATTACAAAATCATACATATACACGTGCTTAAACATCGGAAATCTTGTCCTGACTCTAAAACTTGTTGCAAACAACAACTTCACTGCATAAATAGAATAAATATAGAGTCCGCCACACCAACAACATACCAGTGTTCGGTTTTGACGTAAGTTGGATATTCGTAAAGTTTATTTCAGTTTAAACTTATTCAAGGGGTTATTTTGATGCAGCACTGACTTTGAAGATAATTTAAAAATATTGATAAGGTTAATTTCCATGTTAGAGCTGTATAATATGAAGACATTATTACACAACATTATATGCAATGCTGTTACACTTAAGTGATTGTAAAACAGTTATA